>JZSA01007727.1:0-15777 GCA_000956155.1 Cotesia vestalis
TTAAAAAAAATTAAAAAATTATCAAGTGACTGCTAACTTTAATATCATGAATAAAATTTTTTTTTTTTAAATTACCGAGAGCGAGTTCTTTCAATAATTTCCTGACATTGATTACCGCTGCCGACTGCAGAGTGAGGATTAGTGTACAAACTCGCCGATAAATCTTGATAAATAAATTTTACTTGAGACTTTGAATATAAAGTAGCACCTGCATGATCCAGATAACACTCGTCATTATTAAAGTCATTTTTAAACTGTTGAATTATTTTACTATCGTACACCTCGGAGTAATTTATAAACTGATCCATCGCTAACGACAGCTCGACTTAAACTACCTTGTACTTTCTTATTATATACAAAAGTATCTCATATCTTTGTATAGTATTTATGATAGCGTAATCAATGGTATGATGTTTTTAAACAGGTTGTGCAACGTTCACTGACCACTGTTATTAAACAACAGTGAGATTATCTACTCTTACTAGTTCAATAGTAATGATAATGGTTGGGTACTAACGGTTTAATAAGACGTTAAAAGCTTTAGTTAAGTCACTGAGTAATTGGTTAAGATAGAGTCTTGTTAGTTATGCATCAGAGATTTTTTTTATTTACTAGCTTGATAAATTTATTACGCAATTTTATGTTTTTTTTTTCTTCTAGCTCGTTATCTAGAAATTTATTATTATTATTATTTTTAATAATAATAAAAAAAAAATAATAATAATAATAATAATAATGATAAAATTTTTGGATTATTATTATTATTATTATTATTATTATTATTATTATTATTATTATTATTATTATTATTATTATTATTAGATTGTATTAGAAAAATTGAATTGAATAATAATAATGATAATAATCACAATAATAATAAATTTAAATAAAAACATCTGGATGATGTAATATTAAAAGAAGATGATACTATGAGACGAGGTGGCTTTTTTTTTTTTTTTGAAAAGAAACAAAAATTATTTTTCAAAAAAAATAATAATTTATACCAAAAAAAAAATAAAATAAAATAAATTTGGCTTTAAATTAATTTTTTTTCAATCATTTTTAAACTTAACAATTATTTGATTTATTTTTTTGATCAAAACAAAAATTATTTTTCAAAAAAAATAATAATTTATACCAAAAAAAAAATAAAATAAAATAAATTTGGCTTTAAATTAATTTTTTTTCAATCATTTTTAAACTTAACAATTATTTGATTTATTTTTTTGATCAAAACAAAAATTATTTTTCAAAAAAAATAATAATTTATACCAAAAAAAAAATAAAATAAAATAAATTTGGCTTTAAATTAATTTTTTTTCAATCATTTTTAAACTTAACAATTATTTGATTTATTTTTTTGATCAAAACAAAAATTATTTTTCAAAAAAAATAATAATTTATACCAAAAAAAAAATAAAATAAAATAAATTTGGCTTTAAATTAATTTTTTTTCAATCATTTTTAAACTTAACAATTATTTGATTTATTTTTTTGATCAAAACAAAAATTATTTTTCAAAAAAAATAATAATTTATACCAAAAAAAAAATAAAATAAAATAAATTTGGCTTTAAATTAATTTTTTTTCAATCATTTTTAAACTTAACAATTATTTGATTTATTTTTTTGATCAAAACAAAAATTATTTTTCAAAAAAAATAATAATTTATACCAAAAAAAAAATAAAATAAAATAAATTTGGCTTTAAATTAATTTTTTTTCAATCATTTTTAAACTTAACAATTATTTGATTTATTTTTTTGATCAAAACAAAAATTATTTTTCAAAAAAAATAATAATTTATACCAAAAAAAAAATAAAATAAAATAAATTTGGCTTTAAATTAATTTTTTTTCAATCATTTTTAAACTTAACAATTATTTGATTTATTTTTTTGATCAAAACAAAAATTATTTTTCAAAAAAAATAATAATTTATACCAAAAAAAAAATAAAATAAAATAAATTTGGCTTTAAATTAATTTTTTTTCAATCATTTTTAAACTTAACAATTATTTGATTTATTTTTTTGATCAAAACAAAAATTATTTTTCAAAAAAAATAATAATTTATACCAAAAAAAAAATAAAATAAAATAAATTTGGCTTTAAATTAATTTTTTTTCAATCATTTTTAAACTTAACAATTATTTGATTTATTTTTTTGATCAAAACAAAAATTATTTTTCAAAAAAAATAATAATTTATACCAAAAAAAAAATAAAATAAAATAAATTTGGCTTTAAATTAATTTTTTTTCAATCATTTTTAAACTTAACAATTATTTGATTTATTTTTTTGATCAAAACAAAAATTATTTTTCAAAAAAAATAATAATTTATACCAAAAAAAAAATAAAATAAAATAAATTTGGCTTTAAATTAATTTTTTTTCAATCATTTTTAAACTTAACAATTATTTGATTTATTTTTTTGATCAAAACAAAAATTATCTTTCAAAAAAAATAATAATTTATACCAAAAAAAAAATAAAATAAAATAAATTTTTTTTCAATCATTTTTAAACTTAACAATTATTTGATTTATTTTTTTGATCAAAACAAAAATTATCTTTCAAAAAAAATAATAATTTATACCAAAAAAAAAATAAAATAAAATAAATTTTTTTTCAATCATTTTTAAACTTAACAATTATTTGATATATTTTTTTGGTCAAAATAAAAACAATCTTAAAAAAAAAAATTTTTTAAAATCAATAAAAATGTTCTTAATTAATTCTTAAAAAAATAAAATATTACACTTGACCCCGACGTGATTTGAACACGCAACCTTCTGATCTGGAGTCAGACGCGCTACCGTTGCGCCACGGAGTCTCTTGCCTACGTTTCTTTAAAATATCCTATTAAGAAATTGGCTTACTGATTCTACGCAATTTAATCATTAGCAAAAAATTAGTACTATTTGCACAATTAATTATCAAAATAATTACCAAAAAAATTGCAACAAACTTAAATAAAAACGAAAAATAAAAAATAATGAAATATTTCATTACATAAAATTGAATCTTCCTAGAAACAAAAAAAGCGGGGAAATATTGTGGAGGTGCTGACAAAAAATAGTCGAGAAGTGTCCGTAGAGCCCCTCCTACTAACAGGAAATCATGTAGATTTCGGTGAAGGAAATACGTGACCCGGATCGTCGATAATCCGCGGCTAACCGGGAATAACTAAAAAAAAAAAACGGAGAAACTGACGTCTTATCTGAACTAGTAGCGATTGCGGAGTTACTCTCAACTACAAATTTATAAATATAGATATATATACAAGTGACAAGTTGGTTGGCCGAGTCGAGAGGAGCCACATAGCACGCCGGTACCACAGACAAGTATTGCGATATTCCGTCATACCTTGACTTTCGCCCGTGAGGAATTTTTTAAACAGGAACGCATGTAGCCAACAGTACAGGCTCTGACGCAGGCACACACGCTCCAACACAACACCAGCAAGCTTCTTCAATGTCATTGACTTGCAACGCACTGCGAGAGTAGAGGATAAGACTAATAAAAGACTGGTTCCTAAATTTTGGGGAAATCTTGGCCGATTTCTTGGCAATCTTTGTCAAAAAATCTCACAGCATTTATCCGAGTCTGTTTTTTGATCCAGGGGCTAGTGAATCATGGATTTGATCCATCAATGCTTTGGTGACCAGTAACCTCAGATGACCAATTAAATTTGGGGGAAAACACGGTCATTGTACTTTAAGTGCGTAAAATTAACGCGTAAAATCTCGTAAAAAAGGTTTTAAAATGCGAATTAAAGATTTCTAGCTGATGGGCATGACTAGTGGACGATTCAGAGACTAGAGAAGCTGGTCCTGGTTAAATAACAGGGCTAAACAAAATTCTTTGGAGCAATGACCGATGAAAAGGACGATGGCAAACCAATAAGACGTCGGAACGTCACAGAGGTGCTTAGGGGCCATGCGGCTCTTCCTCAAAATTGTGTCTTTCCAATTCACGGGTAACATGTCACTGCAAGAGATCGCTCGTAATCGCTTAGGAGCCCAGCCAACCGTGACCCAACTAGCAAAAGCTCCTCTGGAGCGTGTTCTCCTGGTAATAACTCGGTTGATTTGTTGATTATGTCCATTCCGCTTTCTTACCGCAACAATCTCCTATTTTGCCTTTCAGCTTTTGTCCCTCGGTATCGCATTTTTTGCTTTTTAAAAAACTTAAACTTAAACTGCTTTTTAGAAGGTAAAAATTGCCGAAATTTTTTAGAGTTAAAATTCAAAATTTTCAAAAAAGGAATTTTAGTGAAATTAGGGCTTTTTTTTGAGGATTTTTTTATCCATTATTATTAAAAATTGAAGAAGAAAGTGTAAAAGTGGGTAATTTAAGGCACAAAAGTAAGTTTCTCAGCGCAATAATTATTTCGAGGTAATTGCCCGCGTTCATGGTCTCCTGGTGTCAGGAGGGGCTAAATGAGACAACCCGCGCGAATATTCTTCCACTGTACAGAGAGAAAAGTAGCTCCTTTAAAGTTCTGTGCTCCTGGTAGATTACAGAACGTATGCGGGATGTGAGCACGCACCACTCGACGTTCCAACTACTATACACGGGAATTGGATCGTACAACGCCGGAACGTCGAGTACGACTTTAGTTGATGAAACTCACGTTTGAATTGTCTAGTTTTAACGACGGCCGTCGGAATTAACACTTGCATCACTTGCAAATTTATTGAGTAATTTTTTTAGTCTATTTATAGAGATTGTTCTCAAATTAATTTTTCCTATTTTTTCTAATGAAGCGCTACGCTACAATCTAAAATCTAATTTTTTAATCCAGATACATAATTAAGAAATGACCTTGTATCTCGTGAACTATTGACATTTTTAAAGATATAAGCTCATCCCAATTTTATACTTATCAAGACCTTCCATTTAAGTACCCACATCAATTTTTCATATTTTTATATATATTATATATATGTATATATGAGAAATATATAAAAATGCATGTGGGTACTCAAATGAAAGCTCTTGATGAGTGTAACATCGGGATGAGCTTATATCTTTAAAAATGTCAATAGTTCACGAGATACAAGGTCATTTCTTAATTATGTATCTGGATTAAAAAATTAGATTTTAGATTGTAGCGTAGCGCTTCATTAGAAAAAATAGGAAAAATTAATTTGAGAACAATCTCTATAAATAGACTAAAAAAATTACTCAATAAATTTGCAAGTGATGCAAGTGTTAATTCCGACGGCCGTCGTTAAAACTAGACAATTCAAACGTGAGTTTCATCAACTAAAGTCGTACTCGACGTTCCGGCGTTGTACGATCCAATTCCCGTGTATAGTAGTTGGAACGTCGAGTGGTGCGTGCTCACATCCCGCATACGTTCTGTAATCTACCAGGAGCACAGAACTTTAAAGGAGCTACTTTTCTCTCTGTACAGTGGAAGAATATTCGCGCGGGTTGTCTCATTTAGCCCCTCCTGACACCAGGAGACCATGAACGCGGGCAATTACCTCGAAATAATTATTGCGCTGAGAAACTTACTTTTGTGCCTTAAATTACCCACTTTTACACTTTCTTCTTCAATTTTTAATAATAATGGATAAAAAAATCCTCAAAAAAAAGCCCTAATTTCACTAAAATTCCTTTTTTGAAAATTTTGAATTTTAACTCTAAAAAATTTCGGCAATTTTTACCTTCTAAAAAGCAGTTTAAGTTTAAGTTTTTTAAAAAGCAAAAAATGCGATACCGAGGGACAAAAGCTGAAAGGCAAAATAGGAGATTGTTGCGGTAAGAAAGCGGAATGGACATAATCAACAAATCAACCGAGTTATTACCAGGAGAACACGCTCCAGAGGAGCTTTTGCTAGTTGGGTCACGGTTGGCTGGGCTCCTAAGCGATTACGAGCGATCTCTTGCAGTGACATGTTACCCGTGAATTGGAAAGACACAATTTTGAGGAAGAGCCGCATGGCCCCTAAGCACCTCTGTGACGTTCCGACGTCTTATTGGTTTGCCATCGTCCTTTTCATCGGTCATTGCTCCAAAGAATTTTGTTTAGCCCTGTTATTTAACCAGGACCAGCTTCTCTAGTCTCTGAATCGTCCACTAGTCATGCCCATCAGCTAGAAATCTTTAATTCGCATTTTAAAACCTTTTTTACGAGATTTTACGCGTTAATTTTACGCACTTAAAGTACAATGACCGTGTTTTCCCCCAAATTTAATTGGTCATCTGAGGTTACTGGTCACCAAAGCATTGATGGATCAAATCCATGATTCACTAGCCCCTGGATCAAAAAACAGACTCGGATAAATGCTGTGAGATTTTTTGACAAAGATTGCCAAGAAATCGGCCAAGATTTCCCCAAAATTTAGGAACCAGTCTTTTATTAGTCTTATCCTCTACTCTCGCAGTGCGTTGCAAGTCAATGACATTGAAGAAGCTTGCTGGTGTTGTGTTGGAGCGTGTGTGCCTGCGTCAGAGCCTGTACTGTTGGCTACATGCGTTCCTGTTTAAAAAATTCCTCACGGGCGAAAGTCAAGGTATGACGGAATATCGCAATACTTGTCTGTGGTACCGGCGTGCTATGTGGCTCCTCTCGACTCGGCCAACCAACTTGTCACTTGTATATATATCTATATTTATAAATTTGTAGTTGAGAGTAACTCCGCAATCGCTACTAGTTCAGATAAGACGTCAGTTTCTCCGTTTTTTTTTTTTAGTTATTCCCGGTTAGCCGCGGATTATCGACGATCCGGGTCACGTATTTCCTTCACCGAAATCTACATGATTTCCTGTTAGTAGGAGGGGCTCTACGGACACTTCTCGACTATTTTTTGTCAGCACCTCCACAATATTTCCCCGCTTTTTTTGTTTCTAGGAAGATTCAATTTTATGTAATGAAATATTTCATTATTTTTTATTTTTCGTTTTTATTTAAGTTTGTTGCAATTTTTTTGGTAATTATTTTGATAATTAATTGTGCAAATAGTACTAATTTTTTGCTAATGATTAAATTGCGTAGAATCAGTAAGCCAATTTCTTAATAGGATATTTTAAAGAAACGTAGGCAAGAGACTCCGTGGCGCAACGGTAGCGCGTCTGACTCCAGATCAGAAGGTTGCGTGTTCAAATCACGTCGGGGTCAAGTGTAATATTTTATTTTTTTAAGAATTAATTAAGAACATTTTTATTGATTTTAAAAAATTTTTTTTTTTAAGATTGTTTTTATTTTGACCAAAAAAATATATCAAATAATTGTTAAGTTTAAAAATGATTGAAAAAAAATTTATTTTATTTTATTTTTTTTTTGGTATAAATTATTATTTTTTTTGAAAGATAATTTTTGTTTTGATCAAAAAAATAAATCAAATAATTGTTAAGTTTAAAAATGATTGAAAAAAAATTTATTTTATTTTATTTTTTTTTTGGTATAAATTATTATTTTTTTTGAAAGATAATTTTTGTTTTGATCAAAAAAATAAATCAAATAATTGTTAAGTTTAAAAATGATTGAAAAAAAATTAATTTAAAGCCAAATTTATTTTATTTTATTTTTTTTTTGGTATAAATTATTATTTTTTTTGAAAAATAATTTTTGTTTTGATCAAAAAAATAAATCAAATAATTGTTAAGTTTAAAAATGATTGAAAAAAAATTAATTTAAAGCCAAATTTATTTTATTTTATTTTTTTTTTGGTATAAATTATTATTTTTTTTGAAAAATAATTTTTGTTTTGATCAAAAAAATAAATCAAATAATTGTTAAGTTTAAAAATGATTGAAAAAAAATTAATTTAAAGCCAAATTTATTTTATTTTATTTTTTTTTTGGTATAAATTATTATTTTTTTTGAAAAATAATTTTTGTTTTGATCAAAAAAATAAATCAAATAAATTTATTAAATTATTAGAATTAATTTTTTTTTTTTTTCAATTAAACAAAATTGCACGTTTCAACCTTATTTAAAAATTTAAATAGTGGACTGACGACATTCAATGAAAAATATAAAAATATAAACAACTCTTCCGAAGGTTCACAAAACATTATCCGACCTCAACTTGTTATATTTTTTAAATAAATATTTTTTATTTTAAAGGTAGCTGGAAAGCGCGAACCGGAACAGGAAGCCGAGGCGCAGAGGTGGATTGAGCAAGTAATCGGTGAGAGGTTTCCACCCGGTAAGTGATAACGCATAGACGTAATTATTTGAAAATTGTCTAAACATCAATTGGTTGAGAAACCAGGAACTCATAAGTGAGCTGCGAGTAAAATAAGTCTGCAGTGAACACGCGTTATACACAACACATTCTTAATATATCTATATATCTATATATAAATAAAAAGTTTAATTTTTTTTATTTTAAAAATGCCTGGACGTCCCTTGTGGCAAGTAAGTATTTTTTAAATTTAAATAACAAAAATTAATCACGCGTTTTTATTTTGACGTACTTTTAAACTCGCGGTTAAATCACCGATCAGCCGCGTTTGACAATAAACATTACAGTGCGTGCGCATCTTACTGTTTTATAAATATTTATGTATGAAAAATAATTGCAAAAAATTAATTTTTATTATTAAAATTAATTTTACTAATTAATTGTACTATTAAAAATTAAAAAAAAAAATTATTTTTTAATTTAAAATAAAAAAATTAGCTCTTATAAATTTTGCTTGTTAATTAATTGATAGAAATAATTATTGTAAAAAGAGATAATTAATAAATAATAAAATTGAGGTTGTATAAATTTAGTATGGCCTTGATATTTTTGTTAAAATTGTAACGAAGCCATGACCTGATCCAGAGCAATCGCACCGTCGACGAAAAACCGTCACGAATAAATCCAGAAATAGTTTTCTTCATTATTAACCAATGCCAAAGCACTATAAAATTAAATTACGATAAATTTCTATTTTTAAAGTCAATTTAAAAAAAAAAATAATTAATTTAAAATAAATATTTACTCTCTTGAAAAAAAAAAATAATATTTTTCTGTAACTTGCCGAGTGACAAACGAGGATTTATTGCAGTAATTGTAAACTCTCGCCGAAAGACAAGCGCATCTAATGATATTCTATTTTTATAAATTTAAAAATAACAAAACTCATTAAAAATAGTTGTTTTTACTCTGTCGTCCAACTTTTTATTAATTATCCAAGTATTAAAAAAATAGTATACATATTTATTAGGATTGAAGGGTTTAGTTTATTGTGTAATAGAATGCAGTGTTGACATGTGTTGTACTGAATATAATAAAAATGTTTAAGGACATTTCGCGCGGATGTTAATTACATGTGTCTTGTATTTCCGAATCCTCCGTGACCAGATTGACTTGCACCTTTGTTGAAACCCATCTGAAGGTTCAGTTGACCTTCGCTGGCTCTCAGTTGATCTTCTGTGAATGTTCTCTCATTTTTCTCGGCCATTTTTGGCCCCAATCTTGGTCCATTGTACTCTGGGTGTTTTTGTGTCTAATAAAAAAAAAATAATATTTTAATAAAAAAATTATCTAATACAAAAAAAAAATAATTCAATAAAAAAATAAAATTTAATAAAAAAAAAAAAATATTAAAAAAAAAATTTTTTTAATAAAAAAATAATTTATTAAAAAAAAACAAATTCAATATAAAAATTGTTTAATAAAAAAAAATATTTTAATAAAAAAAAAATTTTAATAAAAAAATTATTAAAAAAAAAAATATATTAATAAAAAAATTATTTTATTTACAAACTAACTAATAATTAAAAAAAAAAAATTACCATTCTTCCAAGAGAATAAAGACACAAAGTTACTTGAGGGATGTTACGTCTTTCAAATAAATCTGCAGTCTGGAAAATTTCTTCTTGTGGTACTCCATAATTTTTAATCGCTGCTTGAAACCTTTAAAAAATGACCAAATTAATAAAATATTGCTAAATTTCAAAACAGAATAATAATTTTTACTAATTACCTTTGGACATTTTCCATCAATTGGAAATTAGTACCCTTAGTTTGAATTTTTTTAACAGAACCAGGTGCAAGTTTGTTTATCAACTGGCAAAGAATAACACCGTCCTTCAAAATGTCCTCGTAGTCTCCCTTGGGTAATTTTTCGCCAAGAACAGCTTCGATCCACTCCAAAACTTCAGCTTCTTGTTCTTTATTACGTGCCTATAAATAAAAGTCCGTAATATTGGTACACATATTTATTTTTTTCTTCATCTTCAAAGTACTTAAAAAATACATAAATATCTGCGCTTAAAAATAAAACTCGCAGCTGCTATCAAGCGTTAGAAATTTTTTCATTAATATTAAAAAACAAAAAAAAATTATTTATTTATACTGAAACAATAAAATTTATTGGCCAATTAATCTTTTTATTGAATTATTGGATTTGATACTATTTTTTGTTCGGTTATAAATTACCGATAAAATATCCTCGCGTAAGTTTATAGAAATGACGCAAACCCGTTAAGCTTGCGCGATAAATAATTATTTATAAACTGGATATATGTAATCATACACGTTATAAATATATATTTTTATAATGTACGTAATATTGTGTATTAACGTTTTGTTTTGTAATTTAATATTTTTTTGTCATTTAGCAAACATTATTTTGGCATCAGAATTATTTTCGAGATAAAACATATAAATTATCAACGTTTGCCAATAAATATTTATATTGACCATGGCCAATAATTTTACGCTTTATTATATTCAATTTATTTATTTTTGTAATAAATGAAAAGGAAGATTTTGAATTATTAGAAAAATTTTATTTTAAATTAAAGCAATGATAATAAAGGATAAAAAAAGGAAAAAAATTATTTCCAGACTGGAATTTTAAAAGACATGTTATTTTGAGCGAAAGTACTAAAAAGCGTGTTAGATGAAGTACAGATGGCTGAGCTTATTTAATATATTTTATCTATCTTTATCTCTTTATACATTTATCGTTATTCTTCCGGAAGTCTAATTTCAGCAGAAGAGTGAACTCATTTATGCAAAAATTAATTAAAATCATAAATTTATTTTCAAATCATAATTTTATCGAAATTTTTTAATTAAAAAAATTGTTATTATTTTTTTTAATTTTAATAAAATTATTTTTAATGAAAAAAAAAAATTTTCTTATTAAAAAAAATTGCAACAAACTCTAGCGGTGATTTATCAATTAAAAAAATATAAATTTAAAGGACTTTTAATTTTTAAATTTAATGAAAAAATAAATAAAAACTTACCGGCATTTTTAATTAAATGTATCAGATAAATCAGAATAAAGAAAAAAAAATAAATAACACGATCGGTTGACTTTTGAACTGTGGTAGTTGTCTTGAGTAGGAACTAACTCAGACGCCGGACGTCGCGACGCTATATGCCAGCATCCCCTCTACTCCAGAGCTTTCAAACTAACGAATCTTTAGCGAACCGAGTGGTGTGATGTAGTGAGCACACTTTGGCATCATTCCCACTAGGTATTCCTCCTATTCCTATTCCTATTCCCACACCCTCACTCTCTCAACACACCAGCCACAAGACAAGATATATACAAGCCAATCATCCTTGTTTACTCTTTTATTCTGGATAGATTACATCATTTTTATTTTTTATATCTTATAGATACATCGTCGACTAATCCAACTCAACTTATCGCTTTTAAAAATACCCACAGCTACTTTTTTTGTTTACTAAATTTTATATAGCTCACAAGTCAATGACACTGCAAGGAAATTATTAAAACCCATTAAAAATGAAAGATTTATTTGTTTAAAATTCTAAATCAATTAGTAAATGATACAACAATTATTTTGTAATTCAATTTTGGGTTAATGCCATTTGATGTCACACTGACAGCATATTTATATTTAGAGAAAAAATTATTTCATACTCTAAAAATGAATTAAAAGCACTAATGACTCAAAAATAAATAAATATTAATACTGTGACGTATTTTTTATATAAAATTTATTAAACATACAATTTTTATTTTTTTCTTACAAAGGTAAAATTTTTATACTCTTTTTTTATATCTTGCAAATTAAATTGCTCTGTAAAATATGTCTTACTACACAGTAAAAAATTTTCCGTCATTGCATCAAAAAATTTTGTATTAAATATTTAACACTTTTATGTGTCAATTTAACATTTATTGTGTTAAATTAACACAAAAAAGTGTTAAATATTTAACATAAAAATTTTTTGACAAATTGACGCAAAATTTTTTACTGTGTAGGAATTATAATTTTCTATGAAATTTTACAACAAAATTAAATTATTCGTCTTAAAAAATTCGTCATAAAAATTTTCTTATTATTTTTTTTTTTGCAGTTTTAAAAAATATTAAATTTAATAACAAATTAATATTCTTCTTAAAAATTAAAATCATTTAATGATCAAACAATTATTTAAATTTATTTTTTTTTCAGTTTTATTTTTTATTTTCCCGACGTTGAGTTTTTTTAAAATAAATTAAATTTTGTAATAACAATAATTTATTCGTTTCTTTTAAATTATTTCCATAAAATAAATTTTCATTAAAATGTTTTAGCTTTTAAAAGTTGGATTTAATTAATAATTTTTATTAAAAAACACAAAATATTTACCGCAAATATAAAACTTAATCTCGAGTGAAAAAAAAAAAAAAATCATAAATGGCCTTTGAAACTAAATAGAAAATAAAATATTAGTTCAACGACTCGCCGCTAGATGTCTAAAAGTACTTAAAATCGTTCCTTTGCCAAGACTTGTGTATAAGTTGTTAAAGCCTATTATTTAGGAGTATTTCGTTAGCTTTGCGCAGTGGCGATATCGTAACCAATGAGGTTCTACCGAGGTGCGATTATTGCTAGTTGAAAACTTTTACCAATACCCCGCCAAGACGATGTGAAATACCATCGGCTACGGCAATTTTTGAAAGTTTCTGCGGAAACTGATAAATAAATTAAAAATATAAATCTTAGGAAATAATTTTTCAATTAAATTGAAAAAAATGTTGTAGGCCTAACAAAGAAAGGCTTGAAAAATTTCCAGTGAGGTAAAACACCCACTAATTGACCATGGTCATTCTAATTAAATTTTATTCCAATAAAAAAAAAATAAAATGTTCTTAAAAAAGCAATTATCTTAAAAATTTATACTTAAAAAATTTTATTTATTAAATTATTAGAATTAATTTTTTTTTTTTTTCAATTAAACAAAATTGCACGTTTCAACCTTATTTAAAAATTTAAATAGTGGACTGACGACATTCAATGAAAAATATAAAAATATAAACAACTCTTCCGAAGGTTCACAAAACATTATCCGACCTCAACTTGTTATATTTTTTAAATAAATATTTTTTATTTTAAAGGTAGCTGGAAAGCGCGAACCGGAACAGGAAGCCGAGGCGCAGAGGTGGATTGAGCAAGTAATCGGTGAGAGGTTTCCACCCGGTAAGTGATAACGCATAGACGTAATTATTTGAAAATTGTCTAAACATCAATTGGTTGAGAAACCAGGAACTCATAAGTGAGCTGCGAGTAAAATAAGTCTGCAGTGAACACGCGTTATACACAACACATTCTTAATATATCTATATATAAAGATATAGAGAGCGAGCGAAGCAGCTGCGATCAAACAATATAAACGTGACCCGATCAATATCCCATTTCAACCCCTAGCTGAAAGTAGATCCACCTAGTGCATGCTACCCTGATATTTAGGGGTGAAAAAATCGCTGCAAGCCCTTCAGAATCATTTAGGAGTCATCGACGCGTTGATATCCCGTGAAATACCACCAGGATAACAATTATTTAAACCCCCAGCAAAGTTGCCGCGCTTCAACCCTCCTGACATATGATTTCCTGTTCAACAGAGGTGGCAAGGGTCTGCAAGTCTTTGACATCTACTTGCAATTAACCCCAAGTACTATATTTTTTTTTTTTACGCCACTCGAATCCTTTCTTCCCCACATATGTGTCCCGGATCGGAATTTTGGGGTGCGTGACGTCGCAAAGGTTAAATTAGTTAGGTGGGTCAGTATTTTGACAACGATCGATTGGCGACGAGTCAATGGACTCTCTCTGTGTATGAATAGGGGAAAAAACGTAAGCACTTTCCTTGATTATTGCTTGCTAGGGGCGGAATTCCAGGGTGGCTTTTGCTTTCTGATTCTCGTGCTACCCTGGGAAAACGCGCGCTCTGTTACGTCACGACGAGGGCGTAACGTCTCTAGGCTAGACTTATAGAGACAGTGGAGAGTGTAGAGGGTGGCATTCTAGAGAATAGTCGATATAATACCTACATACAATCCTGATTTTGTAAATACGCGGCGCGTCGACGCAAATAAGTGTTTTATTTAAATTTATCTCGATTAAATTTTTAATAAGTTTTATTAATTTTTTTTTAATATTAGATGATTTAATTAATTTTTGTTATTAAATTTTACGACACTATTTTTTATAAATATATTAACTAAAAAAAAAATTTTTTATTTACATTTTAAAAAATAAAACTATTTAATAAAATATATTAACTTAAAAAAAATATTTATTTAGTGTAAATAAATGGATTTTTCTTTAAAAAAATTATTTATTAAATTTCAAAAAATAATAAACTACTTACTTGATAAAATAATAAATTTTTTTTTCAATACAAAATAAATCTATTAATTTTTAAAAGATGTTTTTTAGACCCTTGACGAATAATTGTATTTCCACTTTTTATAATTCCATAATTTAAATAAAGAATTCCATTAGATCAAATTTTTCTTATAGAAAAATTGGATTATTTTTTTTTAAACAATTAACGGTATTTTTTGTTATTTTGTTCAATAAACAAGTTCTGTTGATCAACAATACTGACACACACCTAATAACAAATGAAATAAAAATTAATATTCAAATAAAATTTATTAATTTTATCATTGCAAAGTCCAAAGTGTTTTATTTACTTTTTCACAAGATTACATCATTAAATATTAATGATAACTGCTATCTCATAATTTTTGTATTTGTGAATAATAAATTATGTGTTGTAAAAAATATAAAAAAAAAAATTTTTTTTTACTCTAAAAATATATTTTTTTATTAAAATTTTATAAACTGTTTTAAACTGAAAAAATTATTGTTTACTTGCAAACTTTTGTTTTATAAATACTTATTTACTTTCACTGTGAATATAAATATAATTTGACATGTTTGACGCGTAATGACAAAGTGACAGGTGACAGAAATTTACGCGGGAATTTTAAGTTACAAAAAAATTTATAACACTGAAGTTAGCTGACAACTGTCAATATTTTTAATTTTTGTAACAAGTCAATTGCAATTGAAAAATAATTAAAAAATTTCCATTATTAATTTAAAAATAATTTTTCAAATTATCCTTACAATAAAAATACATGAGTTTATAGTCGAAACTCGCAAAAAATGGGACCTGATTTCTTATTGGTTGAAATTTTGGCGCACGCGTGGCGCGCTTTTTAAATTTCTATTTAAATTTTAAACAATATTTTTATTTTCAGATGGAGATCGAAACGTTGGAAAATAATAGCTGGAGTGGTGATACTTGCTGTGATAGCAATCGTGATAGTAGCTGTATTATTATCTAAGGGAAGTAAAAAAATCGACGAAAATGACGATGACGTAGAAAAAATACCAGATGTTGAAAAATATCAACCGGCATCGTCGAGTAAGCTTAGTAAATTTAAGCGCGGTGCGGTGTGTGTTGATGATGCTTATTGCGCTGAAGTAGGAAGGTAATTTAAATTTATTATTAATTTAGATTTAATAAATTAAATTAAACAAATAAATTATGGAAAAAAAAA
>JZSA01007730.1:0-12497 GCA_000956155.1 Cotesia vestalis
TTTTTTTTTTTTTGAAAAATACATAAAAAAACTAACGATTAAAAAAAAAGGTGATTAATTTATAAATTTTTTAGAAAGTTGTGATATTCTACTTTTTTTTTATTGTTCATTTTTTTATGTACTTTTCAAAAATAAATATATCAAAAAAAGATAAAATATAAATTTTATCCAAAAACATGAGAGTCAAAATTTTTTCCAACTTTTGAAAACAAAAAAGTTATCGAAATCTTTATTATTTTTTTTCACGATATTTTTTATCATAAATGCGCCGTAAAAAGAAGCAGAATAAAAAAAAATTAAAAAATGTTAATTTTTCACCTAGCTATGGCCTAAAATAGGGTGGACGACTTGTAAATAATTACCGCTAATTTCAGTATCATTAATAAATTTATAAAAATCCAAAAATTGAAAGATATTTATTAATTTCAGTATCGTCAATAAGAAAAATTTAATTGAATATTTTTATGTTTATAAAATTCGATAAAACACACAAAATGTTTACTTAATTGTATATTTATATTTACATTAACATTGATATATATTGATAGCAAGTGCGAGACGGTAAGTTGACTTTTATCGGATACTTAAAAAAGGTTATAAAATAAGTACGTGATAAAAATTATTGCCACAAACTATTTTAAAAATTTTAGCCTCGTAAAGCCTTGACTGTTTTCCGATATTAAAACTTTTTATATTATTTTTATTTTGTTTCAGTTTCTTTTATTAAAAATATAAAAAAATATTGTATAATAAAACAAAGTTATTACTTTTGAAAATCCAATATTTGGCGTCGGGATATTTGACTCTGATGGACTGCTTTTCAAGGCTAAAAAAAAAAAAAAAACAAATAAAGTTATAAATTAATAATAAATACTGTACAATCTTAAAGTTATGTTTTTCTTTATCAAAGTTGAGTATCATCGCCAGAGGCCGGCTATTTAGCTCTGAGCTCAGAGCTGTTTGTTGAAAAAGGAGGAATAATGATAAACGTTTAACATGCTCGACAGTACTTTGAAATCTTGAGATTTTAAACTTGGGAATAGAGAATTATTAATCCAGGAAGATTTTAATTTATTTTTTCAAACTTGGAAAAATTAAAGTCAAATAAAAATCACAGGTCAATCTTTGGGATCATGAGAAGAAATATCTTAAAAATTTTCAAACAAGTATAAAGGATATTTTTATAAAAAAATTACAATGTTTATTTTTTTTTATGTATTATTTATTTAAAAGAAGAAAATTTCTTCTTTATTTATATTTATTGTGAATAATTTTAATAATTAATTTTCATTAATTTCAGACAGTGAATATTAAAAATTATCGAAGAGAAGCCTGAGAATGAAATTAACAAAATTGGTATAGGACCAAGATAGTTAAAATATTTAAAAATGTTTAAAACTTGAAGAATAGAACTGGATAATAAATCCAGGAAAATTTTAATTTATTTTTTTTTTAATTAAATAAATAAGTCAAATAAAATTTAGAAATATCTTCAAATTTTCAAATAAATACAAATAATACTTTTATATCAAAATTACAATGTCCAATTTTTTATGTATTTAATTTGAAAGAAGAAAATTTCTTCTTTATTTATATTTATTGTGAATAATTTTAATAATTAATTTTCATTAATTTCAGACAGTGAATATTAAAAATTATCGAAGAGAAGCCTGAGAATGAAATTAACAAAATTGGTATAGGACCAAGATAGTTAAAATATTTAAAAATGTTTAAAACTTGAAGAATAGAACTGGATAATAAATCCAGGAAAATTTTAATTTATTTTTTTTTTAATTAAATAAATAAGTCAAATAAAATTTAGAAATATCTTCAAATTTTCAAATAAATACAAATAATACTTTTATATCAAAATTACAATGTCCAATTTTTTATGTATTTAATTTGAAAGAAGAAAATTTCTTCTTTATTTATATTTATTGTGAATAATTTTAATAATTAATTTTCATTAATTTCAGACAGTGAATATTAAAAATTATCGAAGAGAAGCCTGAGAATGAAATTAACAAAATTGGTATAGGACCAAGATAGTTAAAATATTTAAAAATGTTTAAAACTTGAAGAATAGAACTGGATAATAAATCCAGGAAAATTTTAATTTATTTTTTTTTTAATTAAATAAATAAGTCAAATAAAATTTAGAAATATCTTCAAATTTTCAAATAAATACAAATAATACTTTTATATCAAAATTACAATGTCCAATTTTTTATGTATTTAATTTGAAAGAAGAAAATTTCTTCTTTATTTATATTTATTGTGAATAATTTTAATAATTAATTTTCATTAATTTCAGACAGTGAATATTAAAAATTATCGAAGAGAAGCCTGAGAATGAAATTAACAAAATTGGTATAGGACCAAGATAGTTAAAATATTTAAAAATGTTTAAAACTTGAAGAATAGAACTGGATAATAAATCCAGGAAAATTTTAATTTATTTTTTTTTTAATTAAATAAATAAGTCAAATAAAATTTAGAAATATCTTCAAATTTTCAAATAAATACAAATAATACTTTTATATCAAAATTACAATGTCCAATTTTTTATGTATTTAATTTGAAAGAAGAAAATTTCTTCTTTATTTATATTTATTGTGAATAATTTTAATAATTAATTTTCATTAATTTCAGACAGTGAATATTAAAAATTATCGAAGAGAAGCCTGAGAATGAAATTAACAAAATTGGTATAGGACCAAGATAGTTAAAATATTTAAAAATGTTTAAAACTTGAAGAATAGAACTGGATAATAAATCCAGGAAAATTTTAATTTATTTTTTTTTTAATTAAATAAATAAGTCAAATAAAATTTAGAAATATCTTCAAATTTTCAAATAAATACAAATAATACTTTTATATCAAAATTACAATGTCCAATTTTTTATGTATTTAATTTGAAAGAAGAAAATTTCTTCTTTATTTATATTTATTGTGAATAATTTTAATAATTAATTTTCATTAATTTCAGACAGTGAATATTATGTGTGTGTGTACGTATAGTACATACGATGTACGATGTACCTGGATATATACCTCATGGAAGCGAAGAAGGAAGAAAGAGAGAGGACAAGGATGAGGTGAGGCGAGGAAAGAGGAAAGCACGGGCGCCCCGATGGGGGAGTATGGGTTACAGGAGCGTGAGAGTGTTGTTGCAGAGGCCGAGAGGTCAGCGGATCACCCGGAACTCGCGCTTAGACTTAACTTATACTCTCTGGTGCTGGGTGCTCGAGACGCCGAGTAGAGTTGAGACTCGAGGATACGAACCGTGCTGGTGAGTTTCTGTTCTGTTCTGTGCACGGACTTCACCCACGGCGTTCTCCCTTGCTCGGACTTTAAACTTTACCAGCACAACCTATTCCTTCTCTATATAATATAATACTATTTAATATATATGTGTGCACAGTCCTGGTCTCTGCTCGGGTCCACGGTCTCCAGTTCTTACTTCTTACTTCTTAGTCCTCAGTCCTCAGTCCCCAGTCCCACTTCTTTTGTTGCAGTCATTTTTATTTCTTCCCGGGCTTCCATAAAGTACCCTCGACGCCCGTCAAATTAAATGTCTTCGTGTACTTACATTTTAATATATTAATATGTATGTTTCAGAGATTTGTCCTGGTTTAGGATGATTGTTCTCTGGGAGACAAGACGGTGCTACAGCTTGATGATAAGTTGGGAGTAGGTGACGATTTTTTACTGTCGCGAAGAATACTTGCAAATTTTACTAAGATTTTCTTTATTAATTATTTTAGAGAAAATTTTAGATCTGTTTAGAGTTAAAAATTATGAATGCAATTTTTTTATATTGTAGTTAATTTTCTTTGAAATTTTTAATGCATTGAAAATTAAATTTTTTTAAAATATAATTGCTTAAAAAATTAAAAATTTTTTTAATATTTCTTCTCATACTTTAAAAGATTTTATCATTCATTTCTACAGTTGTACAGACATCTGATAATTCTTACAATTTTTCTAACAAATAAATTAATAATAAAAAATTTTATGAATTTAAAAAAAATTATTAATGCAACTTTTAAAATTATAAAAAATTTTTCATGTTTGAAATATGTAATGCATTAGAAATAAATGCATATAAGTAAAACATGAATTTTATAACTTTAGTGTAAATTTTATAAAAGTACAATTTCTTGTACTTGTTTGAAAACTTTAAAACTTTGTACATATTTTTTCTAAGGTTTTAAAAGATTGACAAGATTTTGTCTATTATTTTTACAATTTAGCAAAAAAATAATTTTTGTATGTGAATTTTAAAAATTATAATTGCAATTTCTTAAAATATTTTTTTAGTACTAATTTATTCTTTAAATAAAATGAAAAAATTATTTGCCAATTTCCAAATCACATTTATAAATAATTAAAAGAATGAAAATAATAAAATAATTAAAATTTTACTTTTCCAGATTTGAAAAAAAGTAAAATTCTATTGCCATTTAAATTAAATAAATATTAAAATGAGTATGATTGAAAATAACAGAACAATAACTAAATAACAAGATCAATAATTAATCACCCAATTTAATTTTCCAGATATCCTGATCAGTCTACCCACAAATTAAAGCAAAAAGTTTCGTCGAAACTCTAGACCGTGACGAAAAGTTCTTAATTTATACCACAGCTTAAATATTTATGGGTGAGAGAATTAACGAAAATGCATGCAGACATTAAAAAAAAAGTTTTTATCAGCATCTATTATTTATTTACTCCTAATAACAGGTCCGAGCAAACTCATTAATCATTAATGACAATGATAATGTTGATGCTGAGGCAGCATAAAAAAAAAGAGTTCCCGGATATCTGTAATTTCAGTATCATCTCATCTCTTAAAAAGCGACTCGGAGGTTTGAGGACGAATGACGAAGAAATGAAGAGGTGACGGTACAGAGATTCTAAAGTTTACCAAGGGGGTCGAGCACCGCAGAGACGCGACCGCGACCGTTGCCGGGAGGTCCCAGGTTCGAATCTTGGAAAGACGTTCCAAGGAATGTCGGTATAATTTCAAAGTACCAGAGCCGCCGTATTATACTTATTCTCAACTCTCTTGCTGGCGATCAAACGACTGAAATATTACAACCAAGACTACCGGCTTTGAGCAAGTCTCTGGTAAATATGACAACTAATTTCCAAACCTTATACCACTTACTCTATTTCTTCTTCTCCGATCAAAGTAAAAAAAAAATCATGAGTATAATTTAAATATTTAGCTATAATAAAAAAAATATTGACTCACCCTGTTGAAAATAATTAGCTTTCCTCAGAAAAACACAAACAAGAGCCATCAGTTGCAACTGGGATAGTCGCTGTCTTGTCGAGGGTGGTAGAGGCAGAAGATCACGTAAATTAGCTATTTCGGCGTTTATCAGGTCCCTTCGTAGTTTGCTGGCGCCTTTCGTCGATTTGCTTGAATCTATCCTTCAAGAACACACCGTTTTGTCACTTAATATTTGATGGATCAAAAATATAAAATATCACTTCACAGGTAACAACCATAAACTCAATAAAAAAAATTGTAATAAACTTTTCCCAAAAAAAAAAAAAAAAAAAAAACCCCCAAAAGCCAGTACTGTCCGGAAGTTGTCGACTCCACCGAGCATACCTTCTTCTTCTGTCAGCGATGGTCTGAAATACGGCTACGCTTTCAGCGGGAGAAGGAAGTGCCTAATAGGGCGGAACTGGTCATCCTTTGGTTGCTGGCGACGACAGTCAACTGGAAGAGCATGACAGAATATGTAAGAGAGGTCCTGCTGGAGAAGAAGAAGGAAGAAACGACGACGGAGGAATAGCTGCAGGAGCAGCGTTGAGGGGGCCTGATACTGTGAAGTAATGCTAACGAGGTTCCGCAGTATCAGGTACACGAGAGGGAAGGGTTTTAGTGAGTAAAAATCTCTCACTACCGGCCACCAACATCTCTAACATCAAAGCCGGTGTCTTTTGAAGATTTCCCTCCTCTAAAAAAAAAAAAAAAAAAAAAAAAAAAACCCGCTAATAAATAAAATTTTTGCAGGTAGCAATTATAAAAAATATAAACTTACCGATTGAACATATTTTTCCTTACAAAGGGATGACATTAGTGTTGTACTGGGGTACGACGTCGAGCGGGACATCCGGGTCGGCGGCAGGTACTCGCGAAACTGCAGCTGCAATCTAACATCCGGGTCATAACGCGCTACTACAGTGAACACGTGGATACTGGCCTGGCAAAGGCACGTTCTCTTGGTTTAGTTGCCTCAACTTAACTCTATCCTACTCGGGTCCGCCGTACTGGTACTGTACTGCTCCCACCAGCAGAACAGACCAAGTGGTTTGTTGCCTACCGTGATTTTCGTGCTCTTTCTCGAGCCGTAGTCCTACCCGGTAACTTTACTGTAGCTATTTAATGCGCCAAACAACTTTACTCGGCCCGTGGTGGTAACATGAGGATCTGATGCTGATGCAGGATGGAAGATCAACCGACGAGGATTGAGGATGCTGGTGCTAGTGGTGGTGGCGGTGCTGGTGGTGGTGGTGGTGGTGGTGGTGGTTCTTCCTCTTCCCAAAGAGGCGCCCGCCAACTACCGAGCCTCATATTTACAAACAACCCAGAGAGGAGAGACCAGAAAGGCTACCCTAATATCCAACCTGGAATTTGATTGTTGTGGACCCTCTGCTCGGGCTATTAAATTAAATCCGGGTCTGATATTTAAATTTACTTGGTACCTATTTTAATTTAATAGCGATCATAGGCATATACTCGAGCTCATAATAATAATACCCTGAATAATGATAACAGTAAATTTAATTAAAATAATAATAGAGTAAGAGATAGAGATAGAGATAGAGACTATTAGATGTCAATTCAAGTGTTGATAATCTAAATAGCAATCCTGGTATTTCTTTCACTTAAAACTCAAGCATCCTCCTTACCTCTCTGCTCACTCTTACTCAATACTTGCGCTAAGACTCCTATCCAAAGGCTCTTAGCTCTTGGCTTTTAGCTCTTGGGTCTTTGGTCTTGCATAAACTCTTTCTCTTTCTGTCCTCTGGTATTTTACCAGTAAAGCGCGGGTGGACATACCTATCTGCAAGAGTATTTGTGTAAATACATATTATATACCTTTACTTTATATCATATACATATATAAGTATGTTTGTTTGTAGGTACGGATGTATGTGAAGCCAGACTAACATCAACATCAACATCTCCTGTTGGGGGTATGGTACTTTACTTGGTCTTTCTGTTTATGTTCGGCTCCGTACTATACTGACCCACTCACTCTTGGCTACCACCCGCTTTATGCCAAGCTGTGTTGCTCACCGTCCTGCTCCTTGTAAGTGTAAGGTACTGTAGTGGTTTCAAGGTTTTTATCACGCGACACCAGTCGCTTCAGTTTACTATTATAAATAAATACCTAACTATTGCCAATTTTCACGTTGGATCTGGTGTATTAATGCTCTTGCTTTTTTTTTTTAGATACGGGTTTTACGGTGTCAAAGGAGTGTGCTCGACAGATATTGATTACTTTGCTTTTTTTATCACTCGATCTTAGTTTACAAAAGCTCAAACGCGCTCAAGTTTTTTCGAAGATTTTTTTTTTTATTTAGTTTAATTGAATTTTTTATTCAAGAATCTTTTCAAGCGGTTCTTTGAATTTTAAAACTTTTATATGAAAATTTTTAGAGTTATTTTTAAAATTTAGTTTAACTCAATTTGGAGTTATTGATCAAAAAGTTTAAATAGCTGCCATTCGTAAACTAATCAATCGATTTTACTCATTCCCGAACTTTATCTCGAAGATTGGATACAAAGTTTCAAGGTTTGCTTTATTTTATATATTTACGATTACATATACATACAAATATCTAAACGAATCTTTTTTAAAAGTTTATAAATGAATATATATTAACTGCTTAATTTTTAAGAATTTTTTAAATCTTATAAATTTGTTTTATATTTACTAAAAGTAACCTTCAGTAGATTTTATTTTTTTTTTTGTCGTTTAATTTTATTTTATGACTCAAGCCATAAAAGGTTTAAATGTAAAACAAAGTGAGTCATCGGTAAAAAAAAATAATTTTTAATCGATTTTCTGAATTTTAAATATTAAATAAAAATTTTTTGTGTTCTATTTAAATTTTAAAATCATTACTTATCATTTATCACATTCCACTGTTATTATTTTATAGTACTAAAGTTAGCCGACGTTTTTAATTTTTTGATTTATTTTTAATAATGAAATTAGAACAAAAAAAAATTTTTTTTTAATAATCAAATTAGAACAAAAAAATATATTTTTTTTAATAATTAAATTAAATTAAAATAAAATTTTTTTTAATAATTAAATTAGAACAAAAAATATTGTTTTTTAATAGTTAAATTAATACAAAAAAAAATTTTTTTTTTTTTTTAAATTAAATAAGAACAAAAAAATATTTTTTTAAAATTGCATTTTCAGTTTTTTAAGTTTTTTAAAAATGAAATTTAAAAAATTTTCTTATAATAATTTTTTCAATAAAAAAACTTTTTTTTAATTTTTAGATTACGGCTAACTTAGTTTTCATAATATAATTATTTTACATATCTTCACAAATATTTCACATAATAAACAGTAACTTTAAATTATCTTTAACCTTGGTGTGTTATTTTTATTATTATCAGAATTTTTATATCATCGTGAGTAATTTTAAACAATAAATATTTATCACAGCTGATAAAATTGTTTTTTTTTTTTTTGTGAAATTTAGTGTCATTACAATAGTCACAATTTGACTTTGTTCCTTTACAAGGTTTCATATCATTCTCACCGATAGTTAATTTATTATGATTAAATATTTAGGCTGCATTAAAAAATGCTCTATCTCTAGATACATAATTAAGAAATGACCTTGTATCTTGTGAACTATTGACATTTTTAAAGATATAAGCTCATCCCGATGTTACACTTATCAAGACCTTTCATTTGAGTACCCACATCAATTTTTCATATATACATATATATAATATATATTTTGGAAAAATTGGATTTTAATTTGACAAAATTAAATGTTTAATTAATTTTTTCAACTATCCCACTTTCAACATTTATAAAAAAAATAGCTCATAGTAAAAAAAATTACGATTCTCATTAAAGAACATTTTTATTAATAATATTTAATCAACTGGATGAAATTTAATTATCATGATAATTGTAAAAAGTTGTGATACAATTAACCGTAATTAAGCATCATTAACTGATCACTGACGTGTGTAATTTTTTAGATAGTAAAGAAGCCTTCAACGATTGCAGCGCCGGCTGAACGTCGGTGTCTAATACCGTTACTTCGTTTAATTACTATAATTTTGAATATTAAAATAACAAAAAATAATCATTCATCGTATTAATTTTAAAGTTAAAAATTAATTGTACTTTTCTATATTTTTTTACATTGAATTTGTGAATAATAATTTAAAAAAATTGTACTTAAATCAGGAATTACGGAATTTTCCACAACTCTGTTAATTTTTACGCTAAATTTCAATTTTCTGAGCAACAATAATAACAATATTATTGCATTTGTAGATACATAAGCAAGCAGAGTCTTAACATAAATAAGAATTTAACGATGAGGAGAAACATGGGTAAACTGACGTAATTCAGGTTGCATAATGTGCAGTGTGTGGTGGTGCTAGGCAATCAGGTAAAGAATATTGATAATGCAATAATAAAAATAAATAAATAAATAAAGGAAGAAACTTAAACTTATTACTTTCGACTTGACCCGTATATCCGATCAATGTTGAGCTTCTCGTTGTCCGTAAACCCAAGAATACTCTCAATGGCATTCAAGTGCCCGTGATGGTTTTCTTTGTCGGTTAAAAAGTAGTAAATAGCGGATTTCAAAAACTGTAGAGTTATTTCTGGATCTATTGCTGCCTTGTTGCGAGACTCGATTATTCTTCTGTACATGGCCTGGAAAAATAAAGTTTCTTTAATGTTTGCTACAAATATTTACCCTCGACAAATTTATCTACATTACAGAAAGAAGAATATATTTGCAAACATGAGTAGTTGAAGGTGTTAGCAAAATTTTTGTTTTAAAATCTTGTTTAAATTATTAAATTTTTTTTTTTAAATCATATTTAAATTATTAAAATTTTTTTTTAAATAAAATAAACACAACATATTTTAATGATCGTGAAATCAGACATTTGAACTTTTTTTGATTTTTTTTTTAATTAAATTAAAACTAAAGAAAATTTTTTTAAAAATTGCTTTTATGGTTTTTAAAATTTTTTAAGTATATGCGGAATTTTTGATAAATATTTACAAGTGGGGTCAACCATTTTAATTTTTATTTTTTTGAACGAAATTTTTATTTAATTTTATTGATATATATTTTTTTTTTAAATACATAAAAAATGAACAATTAAAAAAAAAAAGTTTATTATCACAGTTTTAAAAAATTTTACAAATTTTTTAGAAAAATGTAATATTCATCATATTTTTTTATTGTTCGTTTTTTTTTATACTTTTCAAAAAAATACATATCAAAAATATCAAAAAAAGATAAAATATAAATTTTATCCAAAAACATGAGAGCCAAAAATTTTTTCTAACTTTTAAAGGCAAAAAAGCTATCAAAATCTTTATTTTTTTTTTTACGACATTTTTTATGATAAATCGTCGTAAAAACAAGCAGAATGCAAAAAAATTTGAAAATGTTAATTTTTCACCTAGTTATGGCCCAAAATGGGGTCGACTTCACTTGTAAATAATTACCGAATTTTTTCACAATAATTATTTTAATAATAATAAAAAAATCCTAAAAATTCTCAAATGTCTGCTGATTTTATTATATTTAATAAATAATAAATAAATTTATTTTTTTTTGTAATATAACCCGCATCATAACATCTTCATCCACTCATTCACTTAATTACAAAAAGAAGCAAAATAAAAGAGGCTGTTTCAGTCCAGGAATTTCGTACATGCTTACACTAAAATGTTATTAAAATTACACTAAGGAATTTGGTGCGATGGTGAATAGCGAACGTGCACGCGATTCAGTATTTAATACTAATACGAGATAACTGCAAATAAAATAAAAAAAAAAAAGTAAAATAAAAAATACATAATAAGCAGTAAACTACAAAATAAGTATAAATTGGCACTGAAATAATTCACGTAGTGGACGTCCCGTAAATACAGACCTTACGTGTGGCAAGTACCCAAAGAGAAACAGCCTCCTGCGCACTTAGTAAACATTGGCTACGAGCGACTGAAATGTGAAGTTGTGGCAAGTAGTTTGTACCCTGGAATGCAAGCCGCGACAAAAAGTGGCAGATTGTTAGTAAAGACAATGCTGAGGGAGTTAATTCAAATAAGGGCTCGTGGTCAGTGGGCGAGATTGTGAAAGCAAGGACTAAGTAAAAAAAAGAGTACGAGGATCTGTCTCTCCCTTTATTCTATCTATCACTATCTTGATATTTTCAATGTTATTATTTTTATAATGATTATTATCAAATAAAATAATCGTTGGCTCTCTATTGAATAACTATTTACTTGCCATTAGCCTCAGTAATCTTACTGACAGTAAGTATTAAAAAGTACCCAACGAACCACTGAAATGTCAGTAAAAAAAGTAATTTTTATTTCACCTTGACGTTCTCCAGTTCCGCTTGAGTAACGCTCAATTGTTGCAACAATTCGGTGACAGTGACATTTGGCGTTTCTGGTGCTTGCTCCGAAGCCTGAAAGCAATTCATATGTTAAATCTTCTTATTCAGCTCGAATATAATGTACATAAGTAAAAAGCTCAGCATGCCATGGATGTCTGGCTCGGAGCGAGCAATAAAGAGTCTGGGCCTGAGTACATACCGGATCATTTAGCTCAAGTCTTGCAGCCTCTTGACCCTTGGCATACATTTTCAGGTACATTTGCTTGTTCCTCTCTTCTTGCTCCTCGAACAATGCCTTTTGTTCCTCGAGTTGTGTCTTGGTACGCTCAAGCTCCGCTTCTAAATCTCGTACCTTCACCTCAGCGGTATCCAAGGACGGACGTAACTCGCAGTAACGAGTGTTCACTTCAGAAAGCTGATTCAGTAGACTCTCCACCTAATTTTTATATCAATTTTTTTTTAGTATCAAGAGCCTTATCACATCATTGTTACTATTATTAAAAAATAATTATAAAAAATTGGTAATCTCTCAAATAATTGTAACTATATCTGTTATTGTTTGTAATTATCTTAATATGTTGCAGAACTTAGATTTAATTTATTTATTTAATTCTAGTTTATATAGATGATACTGAAGTTGAGAGACATATAATAATTTTTTTTTTTAAATAACTTACAACAAAGAAAATTTATTTAAAAAATTCCATACTTGGAAAATCTACAAAATTATTAATGCAATTTTTAAAAAATTATTTTATAAAATCAATTTATTTTTAAAGAAAAATCTAAAAAATTTTCAGTAATTATTTACAAGTGGGTTACTCCATT
>JZSA01007734.1:0-10110 GCA_000956155.1 Cotesia vestalis
AAAAAAAAAAAAAAAAAAAAAAAAAAAAAAAAAAATGAAAATTGAATTTTTGGCAGAGGTTTTAACAAAAAAATTAAAAATTTGGCTAAAATTTCGCGGTATTTTTTTTTTTAATTGTTGTAATTGAATAAAAAAAAATCTTTCGTGTAAGACCTTGTAAATTATATCTCGAAAACCTGTCTGAAATTTCATCGAGATCTTCGAAACCATAATTTTGAGAAAACTACGTTTAAAGTTTTGAGTGACATTACGACAGCGCCTTAAGCACGCAACTTTTTAAAACTGTATCTCCGAAACTATTATTCGGATCGATTTGAAACTTTAGCACAATATTCTAGAGATGTTGTAGAATTTAATAAGACAAAAAATCAATTTTTTGAAACCGTGATACCTATTTAACTCCTTAATATACTCTAATAAGTTCATAAATTTCCATGTATAATTTTTTGACCAAAATAGTGTGGAAAACGACCGACGGAGGGAGCGTGATCGCTGCATTTTCTCCCTAAAAGAGAGATAACTCCAAGATATAAAGTTATAAAATAAAAATCATGCTTTGACTCTTTTAAGAAGCTAACAGGGAATTGGGATGTAATTTAATCAACTAGTAAACCATTTTGTTTAATAAATCATATTTTCATAAACAGTCTGATGGAGCCCTATAAGGCCAGATGTACAAAAATGCGTCATAAAAAAATTGTTTCACAAGTGGTGTGACATTTGAACGGTAAAACTACACAAATGTATGTAATTAATGAATAAACGTTACGTAAAATTTAATATCGCTAAGTTATTACAGGTCATTAGTCTAAATCTATAGTAGATTGGCCAAGACGTAGATGTTCATAAGAGCAAGCCAAAAAGAGTCAATTTTGATCGTTAAATTGATGAATTACACGACATAATTTTCTGTCGATTAAGCAGTAATTAATATAACTTAAGTTGCTTTATTTGACAAGCTCGTCATAAGTTTTGGACACTTTATAAGAATTAATCGGTGTTCTAATAGTGCTTCGATCGGATATTATATCAAATGTAGCTTTTAGTGAGTCACTGCCTTAAGAAATTGATTGAATTGGTTCAAAAATATATTTCGTGGAATCTATAGCTTATGTTATGTATCATATGGACTATTTTAATCTCTACAATTTTATAGGTCCGTAATGAAAATAATTAAACGGTACTTCGATAATGAAATACGGTAAAAGTATTGTCGCTGCCGCATTTTCTACCTCATTTTCGGTATAATTCACTGATGAATTCACTTGAGATGAATAATCATCGATTTTCATGTTTTAATATACTTATCTCCAACCAGTCATTTTCGCTTTATTAAATTAATATTTTGATACAAAAGAGGGTCGCTGTACTCACATTATTTTTTTTTTAAGAATTTAATCATTTTGATGTGTGATTACTTTTATGAATAAAAGCGAATGTAAAAAATCGCTCAAATGCGTGATTTACGTATTTTTAATCATAAATATACCAGTCAGGCAATCGAGTCATCAGAAGTAATTATGATATTAAAAAAAGTGGCAGAATTCCCAGCAAAATAAAACAAAATCAAGTTTATAGACCTGACTATGTAAATTTATGTATGATAAATCATGAAATATCAATTCAATGATTTGTTTGCATACATAAAAAATTGATTTGAGTATTTTTTCGTGATAATATGACCATATGTGTGTCCTTATATGATTGAATCGGTTTTGGTATGGTAAAAAATTCATATGTGATCACTGATAATTATTTAAGGCTACGAATGATTATTTATGTGCATATGGGATCATGTGCAATCCTGACTATGTAAATTTATGTATGATAAATCATGAAATATCAATTCAATGATTTGTTTGCATACATAAAAAATTGATTTGAGTATTTTTTCGTGATAATATGACCATATGTGTGTCCTTATATGATTGAATCGGTTTTGGTATGGTAAAAAATTCATATGTGATCACTGATAATTATTTAAGGCTACGAATGATTATTTATGTGCATATGGGATCATGTGCAATCATATTTATGACCATGTATGTCCACAAATAATCATTTGTGACCAGAAATAATTAATACTAGCAACCTTGCAGTCATTATGTGACTGCCGTGACTTGGAAACTATAAATGACCAAAATTTCGTTTTATTAAGTAATAACTTTTTTTTTTAGATTGCACTGTACTTTTTTAACTATTGACGTTTTTAAAGGTATGAGCTCATCCCGATGTTACACTCATCAAGAGCTTTCATTTGAGTACCCACATGCATTTTGATATATTTTTCATATATACATATATAAAATATATATAAATATATGAAAAAATGGTGTGGGTACTTAAATGAAAGGTCTTAATGAGTGTAACATTGGGATGAACTTAGACCTTTAAAAATATCAATAGTTCACAAGATACAAGGTCATTTCTTAATCGCTTCTCACGATTTAATCGAATAATTTCTGCTTGACAACTGATACGAGTGCAGTAATGAGAAAAAAAAACATTAAAACCAAAATGTCCCAACAATTCATAATAAATATTTTTCACAATTATTGCCGTTATGAATTATGAAGAATTTTTCATTTTTTTCACTACTCTTTTTTTTTCCAACTGCATTATTACATCATAAAACCATTCTCATAATCTTCGTCAAAAAAAGAAGATGAATAAATGAAATAGTCACAATGATAGAAATGATGAAAATATTCTCAACATTTTATGAGAAAATATTTTGTATTTTTTTTGTCCCAAAAAAAAAAACCGAATAAACAAATTGCAATTGCAAACGCATTTTAATAATGATAGACGACGAGCGGTGGAAAGACATAAAAATTTATAAAAATGAATGCTAATAAACAGTATAACGCGAGCGAGCAAGCAAGAGAGAGAAAGAGCGAGAGGGATGTAGATGTAGAGATAGAGAGATAAATTTTGCTGAAGAGAGACGGAGAGATAGAGAAAGGGCTATCGGTCGTGTATCTTGTATAGGACGGTCGGGTGTTATTTGCGTTATTTATACGTCCCTGGAGCATCGCGCGGGTTATAATCGAGCGTGCCTGCTCGACGGCCGTGATTACACATCGTTATCCTGGTTAAGCCACCGGAAATGACGGCCTGATGCTCGTGTTGCCATACCTACCAGATCGGGTCCTGGTTGTGCTTGTGCTTGTGCTTGGTGCCTCACTTGCCGATGGTGATGGTGATGGTAATGGTGATTCTGATTCCACGTGCACGTGTTATGTGTATGCACAAGAGGTACTGGCTGAAGCTTTGAGAATAGAGGTGACTCCCTGGAGAATTTACGCTTCTCGACAGTCCACAGTACTATACCCAGTTTGGTCGGTGGCTTGGCTCTGCTGGTCATACAGCTTGACTGGATCTGTATAACTGGATGCTTGGCACGTCGATCCTCTCTGGAACCCGTCGACAGCCGCCGGATAAGCTATGCTGCCTCAATTGATCGATTTCACATCATCCTGCCCGGCTCCGGCTTCGACTCCAGGATTATCCTTTTACCGCAAACATTCCTCATTGCAACAGATCTGTATTTTATAGAACGGGAGTAGTGGAGCAGTGAAGTAGTAGAATATCCAAATCCACCAGTCATCAATCACCGTATTTATGGCACTGCACCATACCACACGTAATACTCCCCCCACCCCCTTCTTTTATTTATTTACTCATAAATTTTCACCTTTTTGCATGGTCTAACCGATAAATTTCCTTTATTTTTACTAATCAAAATTTGTTTATTCATTTTTGGATCGTTGATGTTTACTGACTAACAAAAAGTGACGCAAAATATTCCACCTCAGTAAGCAAGTCATTCGTGCTTCGTGGATAATTTGATATTAATTATTAATACCGGGCCAAAGCATTTTTAATTGATATCTAATATCGAGTATGATGCTTGTTATTGCTAAATTATGGAGCATTGATTACATGCTATTTCGCATCAATAACGAAGTAGAAATTCACCATAATTACAATATTTCATCATAAAAACTCTTACTTTTGTAGTTGGAATTTTTTTATTCTGTCAATTCGCGAAAAAAAGAAGATTTTTATAAGTCATATTGAGTAATTACTACAGTTTCAGATACTGGAGAAAGTCTTTTACTTCGAAACTGGAAAAATTACATCAAATGTCCACAAGTAGCAAATATTAGTTTCAAATAATACGTCAAGTAAATTTTTAAATTTCATCAATTTGTAATTGTGATTTATGAGTAACAATCTCAAGCTGTAATTTATTGAGAAAAAGTTTCCAAATTTAGAAATTACAATCCTACATTGTAATTTTTTTACGAATTTCTTAAACCTTATCAACGAAATCGTTATTTTTTTTATTTTTTCACTAGGAAATTTTTATTTAAACTAACTTTTAAAGCGGTTAAATAGAAAATAGTTAAATAGTTAAAATAAAAATAGGGATAACTCTTGCATCCTTGTTGATTAACTTCTTATTTAGATATGTTTGCTTCTTTTAAAATTAATTTAAATAATTTGATTACAGAGAAAGTGAAATCAAATTAAACTTGGAAATTAAAATAAAAAATAAGAATTTTAATGATACTAATTCAAATAATAACTCAGCATAATAATTCTGTGAATTGCACTCACTTTATCCTTACCAAAATCTTTAATGTATTAAATTAAAATTTTTTATTTATTAGACGTTTTTTTAATTGTCAAGATATAATAAGTAATTAAAAACTTCTTTTTTGAAGACTTGGAAGCAACTCGAGACCCAAAGCCTTATTATAGTCACCAAAAAAAATTTTTTCAAGTAGCTTGTAATGAAAAGCGGTAGTTTGAAGAAGATGTGCTTTTGCAGCTAATTTAAGTTCAATTTACTCAATAACTTCGAATTAAGTTACTGCTGGAATTAAATGAAAAGTTGCTCATAAATTGAACTCAAGTTGATGGTAGGTTTACGTCAATTTGATGCCATTTGTGATAACTGGGTATCTGATGTAAAACAGTTTTCCAACGATTGATACTCTAGAAATTATTTAAACAATATTTCACAATAATTATCAATTATATTAATTATTCCTGATAGCCTCACTTTTCGTGTAAGAACTTGTAGCTCAGTATATTTTAATAATGTTATAGTAAAGTTTGCGGAAAGTCTTTTTGGATCAAAGTTGCATACAATTTGATAAAAATTTACGGCCGGAATCGGAGTGCAAGTTAACATAAGTTGGTTGCCGAATCCGGGCGCAGATCAACGGCAACTTTCAGCTATCATAACTATCAGAGCGGGAATCAAAATTTATGTGCAAAGATATCACGTTACAGATACCATAAGGGCGTATATTAAAAACTCTATTATTTTTTCTAAGTCCAAAAAAATTTGTAGTTTGAAGAAAAATTTTTTTTTGCATTTCTACACGTTTCATACAAAAATACGTCGGTTTCCCGATAAAAAAAATTTTTATACGCCCTTATGGCTTATCATCAGGACCTTTTGCCGGTATACGCCCTTATGACATCTGGAACGCGATATAATTATCTCAAGTTTCAACCAGAATATCAATCTACATTCTGTTCATTAACAACTGCTGCGTTTCAACTTTTGTTTTTTCAATCTATGTATCCAAATTGATGTTATTCTGCTGAGCATTTCAACTTAAGTTTGACATCTTCTGATCATTGAGATGTTTATAGTAATAAATTGATTTGGGTACATATCATCATAAAATTAATCAATTACATATTATAAATAGATGATTAGTTGTTTTAATTTATTCACCTATTTATAAAAAAATTATAAAAAAACTTTGATGAAAAAAAGGAAATTACAAAATCGATTTGATAATCACGAGTCACTATTCATTTTGACTAAGTGTTCTCGTAGTAGAATTTCTTCTCGATTTAATTCTTCTTCACTCATTTCAGATCTTTTAAAAGCTCTAAAATAAAATATTTCATTTTTACTGTTTGGTGAAAATTAAGCTATAATAATAATAATTAATAAATTATTCATTAGCTCACTTACAAATGCGAAAATAACTGTTTAAGATGATGGGGAATAATAAAACGGGCATGCGGTGATAAATCTGCAAAAGGATCTTCTCGAGAATTTTCGTAACAGTATCCTTCTAATCTGTAAAAAAAAATTTATTAAAAATTTATTTACTAAAACAAAAAATATTTATTTAAGGTAGTTCACTCGGGACATATAGTTTGTGCTATTTCTTTCCTTTTCACTCGCTTGTGCTACTTTTTTCAAGAGTTATCTCTTATTCGCTTTTACTAGTGGTTATTTTCGTTTAGCTAGCCATTTTCCTACCATTTTATAACAAATTATTCTTTCCGATTAAAAAAAATCATCAGAAAACGGTAAAAATTAAGGTGTTTACATGTATCGCCCCCCTTAAAGCAAGAAAATTAATTTTGTTGGGATAAGTGAAATTTCTTGTGTCAAAAAACAATTTTTTTTTCGCTCAAAAAAATAATTAAGAAGAAAAATATTTTCTTGGCTCAAGTGAACCTTTTTTTCTGTGTGGAAGCGTAATTTAAATAAGTTAAATATATTCCGGGTATACAATCGCGAATTTAAAATTTCAAACACTATACACCTCGAAAGAGAAAAAGAGAAGTGAGTTGGTATTTAATTTAAAGTAGCCTACACACTCTTGTAGAAGAAGACTTGGACAGTTAGGTCGCGTGATGACCAATCATTGCCCACTTTTTTTTATTTTATCATGTTGATATCCCGCGTAAGGTGTCCGTACACGTACCGGGTCCCCAAGTCAACTTCCAAAAGTCCAAGTCCGCATATGGACACTATAAATAAAGGCATATATATATATATATGTATACATATGTGTTGAGAATGGTATGGACCCCACGAGGTGAGATAACGAAGACATCGAGTTCCTTTTGGCATGTACGACTGCTTTCGCGCGCCGGGAACTCTTCGATCCTTGATCCTTTAGGGTCCCATTTATACATATACACATATATTTAACACATATATGAGGATGAGCATATAAGACAGTACTCTCGGGGTTTAGCATTTGCTTTAGCTCATACTAGGGCCCGAGGATGCGATAATCGGTGAATGTGAATTAATACGAGAGCAGCATAAATATATTACAGGTATAGGTGTGAGAGTTCCAAATGAACTTTGCAAGACTAAAGGGCTTGAGAAGAGAACACGCCTACTTGGTTAATATATTATACATCCAGGCTCCGTCTCGATGTTACTTATTCAATCGAGTAAATATATTTATGCACTGGATTGGGCATTGAACAAAGTTGTAGGAACTAACGAAGTTATCCTTCGAATCGGTATCTGCTATTTATTTATATATGTATATATGAATGAATAAATAAATCCTTGATCGGTTTGTATCAATCGAGTATTTATTTTATCCAACCCTGGAGCCAGTTTGTACAGGTGAATGCTAATAGTGCTTCGATTACGATAAATATGTTTGCTTTTGATGTTATTTAATAATTAGTTAGTCGAGGATTCAATGTAAAAGGGACACTGATAACAATTTGTTTGATTTTTAATTAAATTTTATTTTGAAAACTATTTTTTTGTTAAAAAAAAAAAAAATTTTGGCTCGGAAAAATATTTAGAAAGAATGAAAATTTATTAGATTAAGTCAAATTTTTTTGACCCAAAAAAAAGTTTTATTCTTGCTCCAAAATAACTTTAGTATTTCTCAAATATTTAATTTAACTACAAATAAATTAAATTTTGCTTTATTAAATAATGACTTTTGTTAAATTGCACTGTACTTTTTTAACTATTGACATTTTTAAAGATATAAGCTCATCCCGACATTACACTCACCAAGACCTTTCATTTGAGTACCCACATCAATTTTTCATATATTTATATATATTATACATATGTATATATGAAAAATATATCAAAATCCATGTGGGTGCTCAAATGAAAGCTCTTGATAAGTGTAACATCGGGATGAGTTTATATCTTTAAAAATGTTAATAATTAAGAAATGATTTTGTATCTTGTGAATTATTGACATTTTTCAATATATAAGTTCATCCCGACATTACACTCACAAAGACCTTTCATTTGAGTATCCACATAAATTTTTCATATATTTATATATATTATATATATGTATATATGAAAAATATATCAAAATGCATGTGGGTACTCAAATGAAAGCTCTTGATGAGTGTAACATCGGGATGAGCTTATATCTTTAAAAATGTCAATAGTTAAAAAAGTACAGTGCAATTTAACAAAAGTCATTATTTAATAAAGCAAAATTCAATTTATTTGTAGTTAAATTAAATATTTGAGAAATACTAAAGTTATTTTGGAGCAAGAATAAAACTTTTTTTTGGGTCAAAAAAAATTTGACTTAATCTAATAAATTTTCATTCTTTCTAAATATTTTTCCGAGCCAAAATTTTTTTTTTTTTTTAACAAAAAACAAGTTTTCAAAATAAAATTCAATTAAAAATCAAACAAATTGTTATCAGTGTTCCTTTTACATTGAATCCTCGACTAACTAATTATTAAATAACATCAAAAGCAAACATATTTATCGTAATCGAAGCACTATTAGCATTCACCTGTACAAACTGGCTCCAGGGTTGGATAAAATAAATACTCGATTGATACAAACCGATCAAGGATTTATTTATTCATTCATATATACATATATAAATAAATAGCAGATACCGATTCGAAGGATAACTTCGTTAGTTCCTACAACTTTGTTCAATGCCCAATCCAGTGCATAAATATATTTACTCGATTGAATAAGTAACATCGAGACGGAGCCTGGATGTATAATATATTAACCAAGTAGGCGTGTTCTCTTCTCAAGCCCTTTAGTCTTGCAAAGTTCATTTGGAACTCTCACACCTATACCTGTAATATATTTATGCTGCTCTCGTATTAATTCACATTCACCGATTATCGCATCCTCGGGCCCTAGTATGAGCTAAAGCAAATGCTAAACCCCGAGAGTACTGTCTTATATGCTCATCCTCATATATGTGTTAAATATATGTGTATATGTATAAATGGGACCCTAAAGGATCAAGGATCGAAGAGTTCCCGGCGCGCGAAAGCAGTCGTACATGCCAAAAGGAACTCGATGTCTTCGTTATCTCACCTCGTGGGGTCCATACCATTCTCAACACATATGTATACATATATATATATATATGCCTTTATTTATAGTGTCCATATGCGGACTTGGACTTTTGGAAGTTGACTTGGGGACCCGGTACGTGTACGGACACCTTACGCGGGATATCAACATGATAAAATAAAAAAAAGTGGGCAATGATTGGTCATCACGCGACCTAACTGTCCAAGTCTTCTTCTACAAGAGTGTGTAGGCTACTTTAAATTAAATACCAACTCACTTCTCTTTTTCTCTTTCGAGGTGTATAGTGTTTGAAATTTTAAATTCGCGATTGTATACCCGGAATATATTTAACTTATTTAAATTACGCTTCCACACAGAAAAAAAGGTTCACGTGAGCCAAGAAAATATTTTTCTTCTTAATTATTTTTTTGAGCGAAAAAAAAATTGTTTTTTGACACAAGAAATTTCACTTATCCCAACAAAATTAATTTTCTTGCTTTAAGGGGGGCGATACATGTAAACACCTTAATTTTTACCGTTTTCTGATGATTTTTTTTAATCGGAAAGAATGAATGAATCATTTTGAAATTTCGTAGGGTTATTTATTATATATTGAAGGAAAGAAAAAAATTAAAAAAAAATTTTTTTTTTCAAAATTACCGCCGTAAAAATGAATCTGCCGAGACCCTCTCGGAAAAAGACATCAATTTGCGGGCGTTCTCACTTCTCGTACGGTGATCGGAAATTAAAAAAATTAGTTTGTACGTATTTATAGAACATATATCTTCTAGTTAAACCAATAAAAAAATCAAAAAAATCAAAAAATCGTAAATTGGCACACCTCAGAAAAAAAAGTTTGATTTTTTACCCTTTTTTTTCGATAGTTTTTTGGTAAAAAGGGTTAATTTTTGAAAATTTTTTTGGAATGTTAGAGGTTTAACTAGAAGCTATTACTATAAAGTAGACGTGTAAAAAATTTCATTGGAATCGGTTGAGAAATTTTTGA
>JZSA01007737.1:0-37110 GCA_000956155.1 Cotesia vestalis
GACAAGCAGTCAATATTTTACCTCTGTTAAAAAATTCTCATGGGAAAAAACAATGGGTTTGTAGTAAATATTGTCGTCCTAATTTTGATTTGAGTATTTATAAATCATATATGAACTTTCTTCAACGATTAAAAGATAAAAAATTAAAAAACTTTTCATTTTTTTTAAAGCTAATATTTTTAAACCACCAGTCATGCAAATTAGGACATTATTCTAATTGTTATAAATCTAAAAGTAGTTGTAACATATTTTTTATTTCTATTGAACTACTATCACCCCATTTTCCGAGTGTTAGGTATATCAAACGACTTGTGTATAAAATAAAAGAATATTTTGATAAATTGAACTCATTAGACAAAGCACTTGAAAGTGCAAATATAGAAATTCTAACGAAAATAACGAATGACATGAAAGAGAAAGGAAATTTACTTGATAAAGACCAAGATGGGATTTGTTTAGATGAGGATCAAATCAGATTAAGTTACAAAAGTGCATTTTTGGCTTTAACTAAACGTTCGCTTGATACACCACGTTTTAAATGTATTTCTTGTCAAACATTGAATTTTAGACAGAAGAGTACTGACCTCAATAAGTTACGGAAACCAATAAATACTGAAATATGGTTAAACTTAACTAATTACTTGAAACTGAAACCTTTATTAAATAGTGATTATATATGCGATAATTGTTTGAAAAAGATACGCTCAAATGAATTACCTTCTACTTGTATTTTGAACAACCTTGACTCAGGAGATATACCTGAAGAATTATCGTCATTGAATGACTATGAGAAGATTCTAATTCAAAGAGCTAAAGTATTTCAGGTTGTTCAAAGACTTGGTACAATATCAAAAAAAAATTTACCTCATTCAATGAGAGTGCAAAATTTGAAAGGTCGAACGTTTCATTTACCTCTACCACTAGAAGAAACAATGAAAAAGTTATGCTCTACTACAGATCCAATAAACAGGAACCACGAACTTTATGTATTAATTCGTGGAATTCCTACTAAATCAAAAATTGTTTGGGAAAATTTAGTAAATTTAGAGAAAGTATTCAAAGCTTTAATGTGGTTAAAGAATAATAATATTCTTTATGAAACAATTGAAATGCCAAAATGTTCTGATAACTTGATTGCATGGTTAGATAATAAAAATATAAAATTTTATTGTTCTACTGAAGATGAGGAATGTCAAAATGAATGTACCAATGATAATAATTTGAATATAAATAATCTTATTGATGAAAAATTAGATGATATTCAATTAGAAGTTGCACAAAAAAATTCAATTGAATCTCAGAAAATAGAAGTTAAACATAACTATAGTATACCATGGACTTCAAATGAAGCAAAAGTTGATAAAATTTCTATTACATCTAACAAAGAAAGCGAAGAAGAAAACAAAAACTTACCTCAGCAACCAATAAGCCATCATAATGAGGAAAAAAATGATCATAATTTAAATGTATCTGACCAAAAAGAAGATAAAAGTTTGAATATTAATAATCTCATTGATGAAAAACTAAATGACTTGAGTATAGATGAGATACAAAAAAATTTAACTGTATCTCAAAAACTCGAAATTGAACATAATTATAGTAGACCGTTGACTTTTAATGAAGAAAATATAGATAAAGTTTCAATTATATCTGACAAAGAATGCGAGGAAGAAGACAGTAAATCACGTCAAACACCATCTGTTTGCAATACAAAAGAAGAAAGCCATAAACAAAGAGCAATGTTAACTCAAATATTAAATGATGATAATTCAAAATATGAGAATTTTACAATTTATCCTCTTTATGATAAAAGAATTAATGACACCTCAACGAATTTATATCAGATGCTAAAAATTGACGATAAATCGTTAGATAATCGTATTAAAACGTTAGATCTACAATGCTTTCCCGGTCTATATCCTTACGGTAAAAATGGACAACATGAAGATAGAAAGATTAATCTTACAAGTCATGAATATATAAAATCCAAATTGAAATCAGCTGACTCTAGATTCCGATTAAATCAGCAGTATTTATTTTATTTAATAAATGATTGTAATATCCGTCAATTAAACCAAGGTATTTATCATACCTTACATGTTACAAATAAACATGATAAATATACAGTAACAACTTATCTACAGAGTTTAAAAAAAGGAGATTTAGAAGTGAATTTAACTACTCTTTTTGCACGTCTACGAAATTCAGAACAATTCTGGAGTAAGCCAAGAAACAATTTACATTGCATGATCCGTCATTATGGTCCTGCCACGTGGTTCCTCACTGTTAGTCCTGCTGAATGGCTTTGGGAGGACTTAATTCAATATATTAAAGATATTAACGCGCCCGATTTCGATAAGTTGTCCCCCAATGCAGTGATAGCGGCAGATCCTGTATCAGTCTCAAGATTTATCGAAAATAAGTTCAAAGCTTTTCTTGATTTTCTTTTGTCCGACACTGAACCTATTGGTAAAATTAGTCATTACTATTGGCGTCGTGAATATCAAGGCAGAGGGATTCAGCATTTTCATATGATAATTTGGATCGAAGACGCTCCAATATTAGACGTAAACACTAATGAAGAAGTTGCCGAATTCATAATGAAGTACGTTACTTGCAAAGTGCCAAATAAAATTATTTCTCCTATTCTACATCGACGTGTAACTACACATCAACAACATTACCATAATAGCTATTGTTTACGAACTAAAAATGAAAAATCGGGTAAAAAAAGTAAAGCTTGTAAATTTGGATTCCCTCGTCCTATTACAGATCATTTTGTTCTTCGTGACATTGTTACTTCAATATGTGGCCGTAAAAATTTAAAAAGTAAATCTCGACTTTATGATCTTCCTCGTTCAGAACATGAAGGTTATATTAATGATTACAATCCTGTTGTCTTAACTGCATGGGAAGGTAACATGGACATTCAATTTATTGGTGAAAAATCTACATTACTAACTCATTATGTTACTAAATATACTACAAAAAAAGAAACAGTCAAGGTTGCCGATACAATAAGTGAAATTAATTCTACGAAATCATTACCTCAACTTTTATGGAACATTGCTTTTCGTAGTTTGAATCACAGGGAAGTTGGGGCTCCTGAAGCTGCTGACACATTATTGGGTATATCGTTATACGGAACCGATTCAGAAACAGTGATTAAGTGGCTTGATGTACGAATGATTAGAAACAGGAAGTTGAAAGAAAAAAAAGAAATAGAAGAATTAGAAAAAATAAATCCAGAATCTACTGACATATTTTGTCCTTCGTTGATTGACGATTACTATCCAAACCGCCCCAAAGAACTAGACTTCGTATCTTTATATGATTTCGCCAAGTGGTATGATACAACGAAAGATGAACCAAAAAACTCATTATTTGAATATTATAAACTTGGTCCATCGTTGTATCTAAAAAGAAGAACTAGAGGCTATTTGATTAATCATTATAGATATAATGTATCTACTCATCCTGAAAATTATTTTTATTCTTTATTGTTATTATTTCAACCTTGGCGAGATACTGAAGAATTGAAAAATGGCTACGAAACATATACTGAATCATTTCAATACCAACAGACCATGCTTGATCAAGCTACTGACTATCACGAATGTAATGAATATTTTAACAATGGTTTAGTGTATATAAAAAATTTGGTTGAAGAGAAAACAAAATCATCAGAAAATGAAAACGATAATGAATTAGATAGCATGAAGGAAGAATGTAATCAAATAGAGGTAGATATGATTGAAAAGGAATTAAAAGATGTCGCAGAAAAAATAGATGACCAATTTTCGCTAAATGATATGATAAATAAAATGAATAGTGATCAACTTAGGGTTTTTAATACTGTTAAAAATGTAGTACAGCAGGATTGTGATAAAATGAGATTGTATGTTAGTGGAGAAGGTGGAACTGGTAAAAGTTTCTTGATAAGCGTAATAAAGCGTTGGATCAAGGATTGTATGAAACAAGAAACTATGGTAACAGCACCCACTGGAATTGCAGCGTTCAACATCAATGGACTAACAATCCATAGAGTATTTCAGCTACCAGTCGAACACGGTTATACTCCTAAATATAAACAATTATCTGATAATGTCCTTAAGGTATTACGAGACCAATTAACTAATGTTGTATTGATTATTATTGATGAAATATCAATGGTGTCAAACATTACGTTGTTGTATATCCATTTCAGATTAGTAGAAATTTTCAATTCCGAAGAGTGGTTTGGTGGAAAACACATACTTGTTTTTGGAGATTTGCTGCAATTGCCTCCCGTGCATGAAGATCCAACTTACAAAACGTTATCACCATCAGAATTAGAGAAACGAGTTGACTCCTTAAGTACTATAAATTTATGGGAAAATTTATTCACTTATGACGAATTAAATATTAACATGCGTCAAAAAACTGATCAATCGTATGGAGAATTATTGTCCCGTGTACGCATTGGTAACATGACTAAAGAAGATATTATGCTTTTAGAACAAAGAAAAATTAATATTGATAAAAAATTATCTTATCAGGAAAGATTAAAAATGATATGTAATTATATTGATAAATTACCTTTTGACACAATATGTTTAATGCCTACTTGTAAACAGTGTGATCTATTAAACTCAGCCATGATGGACAAAGTTAATTCTGAAGAAGTGACTCTTACAGCTATTGATAGTACTGACTGTCCAAATTTCTTAAAACGAAAAACATTAGATACTTTATCTAAAATTGAAGATGATGCAAGCCGAAGTGCCGGGCTCTCTCAAAAAATTGTTATTAAAGTAGGAGCAAAAATAATGCTAAGACGTAACATCGATGTGACTCTAGGTCTTGTTAATGGTGCGATTGGACTTGTAAAATCAGTGACTAGATCCAACGAAAATAATGAAGTTGAATCAATTAACATTGATTTGGGAAATTATGTAGTGCACAGTATCGAAAGAATAAGTGTAAAATTTCAAGTTTTAGATAAAGCTTTTATAATAAGAAAACAATTTCCAATTTGTCTGAGTTATGGAGTTACTGTTCATAAAAGTCAAGGCTTAAGCCTGAAAAATGCTGTGATTGATGCAGGAAATACTATATTTAGTGTTGGACAGACTTACGTAGCTCTTTCACGAGTCACTACGTTAGAAGGAATTCATTTAATTAATTTTGATCCCCACGCCGTCAAAGCTAACTCAAAAGCAATAGATGAGTATAATCGTCTTAGAAGTATTTATAGGAAAGATCTTCCATTAATATCAAATCAAGTCAAGCGCTGGACTAAAGTGTATGATTTGATATGGGATGTCGGATTGAGTTCATTTGAAGATGATCATAACATTGTACCGAAGTTGACAAAGCTAGATACATTACCCATGCGTGGCATTCAAAATACAGATAACATATCTAGCTGTTTAATTTCTATTGTACAGTGCATTTTACACAGTCAGATCACGAAATCATCTAGGTTTATTATTGGAGAATCTACTGACAATTTCAATTGGAGTGTCTTTATAAAAAATTATGCTGACAATAAACATATCGTACAGTCGACTATGATATGGAATTTGATGAATAATCGGCTACAAATAAGTCAAGAAGGCGATCCCTCGATAATATTTACGTTGCTGTGTGAAGAGTACGAGTTCATACGAAGTTTTATAGAAATTGAACTATCATGTACTGAACGTTGCAAAACATGCACTTATGTACATTCATATATTGAAAATAAAAATATAATAACTTTAACAACAACGGATGAAAAAAAAGTCTATAGCTTACAAGAATTGATTGATGAGTCATATAATCATTGGTACAATGACCTCAAATTTTGTAATAATTGTATGAAAATAACAGGAGTACAACGTAAGGAAACTCTTAAATCATCGAAAGAAATGGTCGTTTTAAAATTAGATTTATTTTCTCTTAACGATGCAAGAAATAAGCCACTAAAAAAAAAGTTTTCTATAAAATCAGTTCCAACGGCTAAAATTTCTATTGGTAATAACAGATATAAATTAATCAGTGCGATATATCTCTCGAATATGGAAGAAGATTCAAATCATTACTTTACAATTATAAGAAATCAATCAGGTTGGTTGCAATTAGATGATCAAAATGTTAATTCAATAAGATGGCCTGTAAAATCTAAAAATGCATATATATTTTTTTTAGAAATCACTAAATAATTAGCTTACAAAAAATAAAGAAATCATCAAAAAAACAGATTCTCTGTAATATGGACGAGCCAAGTACATGTTTAAAAAGTGCAAGTTTGATAAGTATTAATCCGAACAAAAACAGTTCCACTGTAAAAAATTACGCCGAGTACACGTTCACAACTCTCGATTTACAAAAATGCCAAGGAGAAATTATTATTTTACAAAAAGATGTAAAATCAAAAAAAAAAAACAGACCAAGTAGCCGTTATGATCTTTCATAATTGAAAAAATTTTGTGATAAATTTAACGAATAAAAACAATTTTTTAGACGTACTTGGCGTGCGTCATTGAGTACCCAAAATTTTTTCAGATGAATCGTGATAACGTGATAATACCCCTCAGGTAACTCATTGATGTCAAATATCAGTAGTTCAATAATCACCTTATCTCTTGTTCTTTCCCTCTTCACAGCATTACTGCATGTCTGATAGAAGTTTGATTAAACATCGTTTTTAATGTACAACTTTTAATGACTTTCCAATGAATGAACTGATTTTCAAGTGGCTGGCAGCATTCAACGCCGTTTTTTAAGCCCCGTAAAAAATTTTTAAGTTCGTATTGATCGAACGTTAAAATTTAGGAGTACTTACGAAAAAAACACTTTTTTCGGTTTTCTTTCGTTCACGATATCTTTTGAACGAATTAACCGACTTTGACTGGTCAAGCGGCAATTGACGTGATTTTTGGAGATCAAGAGCTAATTAGTTTTTGGAGATAATCGACTGAGCCGTTTAAAAGTTATTCCAAAAAAGCAACTTGAAAACAAAAATTTTTCGCAAATTTTTTCACGGTTTTTTTGAGATATCTTAAAATCTATCTATCGGAATCGGTCAAAATTGTATTCAAAATCCAAGTTCGTTCATGTTTTTTCAAATGGGCCAACCACGATGAAATCGGTAAAATTTTTCTCAAATTTTCTCACGGTTTTTTTGAGATATCTTGAAACCCATCTATCGGAATCGGTCAAAATTGTATTCAAAATCCAAGTTTGTTCATGTTTTTTCAAATGGGCCAACCACGATGAAATTGGTAAAGTCGTTTATAAGTTATGGGAGGTTTACACACACACACACACACACACACACACACACACACACACACACACACACACACACACACACACACACACACACACACACACACACACACACACACACACACACACACACACACACACACACACACACACACACACACACACACACACACACACACACACACACACACACACACACACACACACACACACACACACACACACACACACACACACACACACACACACACAGTGACACCCTCGTGGGGATACTCAGGTTAGCTTTCCGTGACCTTCAAAAAATTTTCAATTTTTTTAGCGAGAAGTTAAAAATATACTGGTCGCAAGAAAAATGATTACTGAATTAATTATAGAAAGTGCTTAGTAAATAAATGATCAAATTTAGTGATAAAATCCTTTTTTTTAATTTATAGTAGAAACAAATCTAACTTTAAAATAGGGCTCCGGTGTTACTTGAACATTCATTAATGCTACATTTTCCTATAAAGTCAATTTATTTAACAGTTCATTCAATTAATAAACTGATTCATTTTTTCTCGACCTGAACGAAATGCTCGGAAGCTATTTAGTTGTACAAATATCAATCTTGTCCGTGAGATAATGAAAACAAGCATGACTTTCAATTGTTAACGATTCATATGGTTGCATCAAAATGATCATCAGTTGGGTCAATGACTTGGTGAGAAAGGGCTGAAAAAATTGTCCGTAAAATCGCTTTTCATATCAGTTCTCTGACTCAGTTATCAGAAATGAAAAAATTTTGGGTACTCAATGACGCACGCCAAGTACGTCTAAAAAATTGTTTTTATTCGTTAAATTTATCACCAAATTTTTTCAATTATGAAAGATCATAACGGCTACTTGGTCTGTTTTTTTTTTGATTTTACATCTTTTTGTAAAATGATAAATTCTCCGTGGCATTTTTGTAAATCAAGAGTTGTGAACGTGTACTTGGCGTAAATTTTTACAGTGGAACTGTTTTTGTTCGGATTTTACATTTTTTTGTAAAGTGAAAATTTTTGTTTGGTTTTTTTTTTGTTAATCAAGAGTTGTGAAAGTTACTTGGCGCTTTTTATTACAGTGAAACTGTTTTTGTTCGGATATATTTAAGCGATCAGCAAAATCGAAGGGTTTATTTTAATTCTTGAGATATCGTTGACGATAGAAAACCAATACAAGTTATTCTTTCAAATAACTTTGACATTTATTTTCGATGAAAGAGAATGATTATTAGAACCTAACATTTACAACTTGAAGAACCGCATCGGTCATCGTCAAAAACGTTCCAAAATCGATTCATTCCTTCAAAAGTTGTTGCGATTTGACAATTTAACTAATAATGTTTTATTGAATCCCTATTAGTCTTTTAAGCTTGAAGAGCTTAATAGGAAATATTAGTTATTTATTTGAGCTTGGAGAGGTAAACATGACACAAAAATCACATTTTTGACCTCTAAGCACAAAAATATATAATAATGATAACAATAATAGTAAAAAAAAATTCTATTCTAAATAAATGACATGATATAATAATCTTCGTAGCAACAAGGTCAAATAATTGTATTATTTGTATCTATATCTATGGTAATAAGAGCCTTTTGCTTTAACTTGATCTAATTTAGCTTCATTTGGCTAATTTTAGTAAAGTTTCAAATAGTATATCATTTTTCGAAAAATGATGTTATAAAGAAGTTTCACTTCATACGTGTGTACACTAATACATACACACTTTTTTTCATAGATGTAAAAAAAGACATACGAACTTAAAATATTATGAAGCCTCTCTGTTTTGCCTAGCTAGCTTTCTGATAAAATCAGAGAAATGCAGCGAAATAAATTACATAAAAGAGTGAGCCAAAAATTTTATTTTTTATCAGAATAAATCAATAAATAATGAATTTTGTATTTAAAATTCATTTACAATTATATTAATAATATAATAAGTATCGTAAACTATTGAAAAACGAAAATCTTGTTGTTTTCCTTATCATTTTTGAGAGCTCTTAGGTACTGTCCTTTCCAAAAACTGAAAAATTCAAATAATGTACACTTTAATCAATTACAATAGAAGATATTGATTTGGATTTACTTAGAAATCAACACATACACGATATTACGGAGATTTTGCTTACGACCACCTCGTTTTTGCTTTGTATTCCGTGCCATGCAACTGTATCAGAAATAGTATTATAACAAACATTGTCATAACATCATAATACACATATAAAAACTACAATATAGACATTAAAGCAAAAAAACTTACTCATTATCATTTTTACTGTCTCTGAAATTATTACCATAGAGAATTTGGTAAGTTTCACGTGCTTGGTTCAGAAGACACTCAATACTCTTAATTTTATCCAGTAACTGTTGAGCATTTTCAGCGGATGATGGTATTTTTTTTACAGTTGTATTACAATCCATGACTACGGCAATCTAAATTTTGAATAATGTCGTGTATACTATCTCACAAAATTACACACAAATAAAAATTTAATAACTCCCAGAAACTACATTATTCGATTAGAATTTAAATTAACAAACTAACATTAATGAAATTTAACTATATTGTCAGAATTGTTTAATTACTCACCGGGTTTCATTAAGTATACGTAATTAATAATTAATATTGGCTATTATTAAGCTTTCTACTGTATTTGTTTTATCTAACTTTAATTATTTAATTTCTACGTTTATAAAGTCAATTTAATGGAACGAGTCTAATAGAGGATATTTCACAAACAATAACATAGAGACAAGATGATTATCAGCCAAAAATTTTCTAACAGAAGTGACCTCTAACAGAAAATATAAAAACTAAGTATGTAATACCGGAACTGACTTGATCTTGACGAAAAATGACCGCGATCCGGATAAAAATTACATGATTCGAACGGACATGTATTCGTTCGTTGTTTTGTCATTTTTTTTACGTTACTTCGGTGATTAAACATTCAATTTTTTTACTATCTGCTGGATGACACTTTTGTTAGAAAATATTAATATACAATGCTAAAAATAACTAAGGCTACAATAATTTTCTCAAATGACGTTCATATAACATGTAGCGTGACCTCTCGGTTGCTACTTATATTACATTCTATATCTACCTATCGCGTAAAATAATTACTAGTATACGTTGCGCGCGCAACCGTTGGTAAATTATAGAATGGGATCCAGATAACTTCTGAAATATATTATTTCGAAAAATAATTAAAACAATTCAAAAAATATATCTATTTAGTACAATTATTTATCTCATTGTTTTACTTCAAGTATATGTACGACAAAAAATCGATTTTTAAAAAAGATATAGCCAGCCCTAGCCGTTTTGTAAATGCCGAAAAAATGCCGTAGTTATACAGTAATAATGCGGTATTTTTTCGGCATTTCTTCGGTTGTTTTGGTCAGTTTTTTCATCGAAATATTACAGAACATTTACCGTAAAAATGCGAATAATTTACCTTCAAAATGCGAAATTTTAACGCTAAAAATGCGGAATATTTACGCTCAAAATGCCATACATTTACGCTAAAAATTTAGAATATTTACGCTGAAAATGCGGCATATTTATTGAAATAAGGCGGTAAAATGACTGTATTAAAACCATACTAAAAAAATCGTATAAAATTAAATATTGCTCGGAGTGGGGTTCGAACTCAGAACCTCCTGCGGACAAGCCGGCTACTTTACCATTTGAGCTACCAAGCCTGAACATCTCGTAAGTTTTGGTTATTCTATATACATTAAGCCACACTGTCCATCTTACGATAAGTATATTTAAAATTAAATAATATACTTATAAGAGTTATAAATGTGAAACAATATAACTTTTCGATTTTAGAAAATTTGCAATTTTCTAAGTGAGAGATTAAAAATTGAAATTGAAATTAGAATATATTTACTTAACATATGCATTCTTTTATATTCATTACCGTTAAATACCTAATTAAAAAATAATATTCTACATAGTATTTATTCAAAAACAGTATTTGTTTTTGCAAAGTAGCGATGGAGAATAAAAAGCAAAATTGGAAATTTTTCATTTTATTCATTTCTAACATAGAAGTGAACTAAAAATAAAACCAAATGTTTAATAATTTTCCACTATGTCAGAAAATATTCGGCAAAATTACTGTATTATTACGGTAATTATTTGGAATTTTTTGGGTAAAATTTGGGCATTAATGCGGTAATTGTATAGTATATTTTTGGTAACTGTACAGCATAAGTGCAGTATATATACTGGATATCTACAGTATAAAAACTGACCAAAACAACTATAGTTTAACCGCATTATAACGGTAAATATACGGCATGAGCATAAATGCCGAAAAATTACGGCATTTTTACGGCATTCTCAAAACCGCGAGGGAGCCTGCAGAACTTAATCGAGTTGATTGTACTCATGTACTGAAAAGTAAAGATTAATCAATCAACAACCCCTTACGTGTAACGTATTATTCTTTCAGTCGGAACGTTTAGCCGGGCAAGCAAATATCAACAAGTGTCTACAAAATTTATATTGGTTTTTGTTAAAATATTTATTATCTGGGAAGTGTTTTAATTATTGAATAAACCAGAAATATAATATTAAAAACTATAGAAAAATTATAGTGTGGAAATTTTACCGTAAATTCACTCAATTCCTTTTAATTACTACTAAAACGAAAATACGTACGTAAGTTAAATAATATAAATAAATAATATTCTGACGATTTTATTAAGTATGAAACTTAGATAAATTAAGAAAATTCAATAATATTTAGAAAATTTCCAACTAAACTAAAATAGCTGTTTTATTGTAGGTTATTGCTATTATAAAAACAAGGAGGTAAATGCCAAAAATACGGTCAAAATGGAAGATGATCAGTTCCGCGAAAACGACATGAGTGACGAACAACTTCTTGTTAACCAAATGAAAATCGCTGGTTTTCAAGAAAGTAATGATATGGATGAAGATGATCCCGTTTTGTTGAGAGAACAAGCAAATTTTGACCCATCACTACCCATTCAAATTGGAAATCAAGTTGATGGTGAAGGTGATAACCAAATTGATGGTAGCAGTAACAATCAACTTGACGGTCAGGGTGGCAATCAACTTAATGCTCAAGGTGGTAACCAATCGATTATCTCATCTGCCCACGCACGTATATCTCAACCTGACAAACAAGCCATTATTCAGAATCGCAACTCAGGAAATATTCAAGATTTTGGTATTGATCGTGGTCGAGGACGAAACCAACTTGTTAGAAATGGGGCCCCTGTTCGAGTTATTGGTCAAGCTGCTAATTGTGCTGTTGGTCACGGTAACAATCAAACTGCTAACCGCACTGCTAGCTATGTTATTGACCAAGCCAATAATCAAGCTGCTGGTCGCGGTATTAATCAAGCTGCTGATTACGCTCCTTATCGAGAGTTTGATGGTGATTATCCGAAGTTCAATAGAAACGAAAATGTAGGTTATTTATCTCATCACCAACCGCTATTACGCCATGACATTCTCAATGATAATCCTCACGGAAGTCCATATCGAATACCACAACAAGGTTTTAGAAACCACCAACAACGTCTATTGACTCCGGTCGAGAGCGCTCGGGCCCATCGCTTAAAAAGCATAATTGACAAGTTAGAGTTTGAGCTCCAACGTAACCGCCAATTATATGAAATCTTGTATGGACAGATACCCGGAGGTGAAAACCACGATGCGGGGTGCGTTATCTTAATTTTTATAAGTGATAAAATTTATCATTGTTTTATTATAATAATTTTGTTAATTTTGCTTATTTTTACAGATATTGGAAAAAAAAATTTTTCCAGGAGAAGAACAAGAATATGAGGGGAGGAAAACATTTATACTTCTTTAATAAGTAATGATACACTTATAATAAGATTCAGTGATGATCTGATGATCAATCACAAAGTAATTTCTTAGTTCTTATTAAAAAAAAAAAAAAAAAAAAAAAAACATTACCGTGGAAAAGAGTTATATATAATACAGAAAGATCCATAATAATATTCTGTGGTGGTTAAGCACAAGAATAATTGTTACTCATTTATTATTAGGTTTTGAAAAAAATTGGCTCTAAGCCAGAAATTAATGAAAATTTTATATTTTATTATTATTATTTGTTTTTTTATTATAATTCTAATATATTAATTCTTAAGTAAGCGAATGTCTAAGTTTATTAAGTGAAAAAGTTATATTGACAAGTCCGATTATATTTAATAAAGTAAATTAGATTAAATCAAAACATTAATAAGTATTAGTTAGATAATAAAATATTCTGACTGTAACAAGATATTTTATTACTACTTGTTTTGATAATAATTCTAATATCTTAAATTTTAAGTAAGCAAATGTCTTAGCTTATTAAGTGAAAAAGTTATATTGACAAGTCCGATTATATTTAATAAAGTAAATTAGATTAAATCAAAACATTAATAAGTATTAGTTAGATAATAAAATATTCTGACTGTAACAAGATATTTTATTACTACTTGTTTTGATAATAATTCTAATATCTTAAATTTTAAGTAAGCAAATGTCTTAGCTTATTAAGTGAAAAAGTTATGTTGAAAAGTCTTGATTATATTTCATAGTTCACGAGATTAAATCAAAAAATTAATAAGTATTAGTGAAATAATAAAATATTCTTACAAGATATTTATTTTATTACTACTCGTTTTAAGAATAATTCTAATATATTTCTTTTAAAAGAAAGCAAATGTCTAAGTTTATTTAAGTAAAAAAGTTACGTTGATAAGTCTATTGATTACATTTAATGAAGTCAGCTAGATTAAATCAAAAAATTAATAAGTGTTAGTTAAATAATAAAGTATTCTGAATGTTACAATAAATATTGACAAATACAATTTATATTCAGATTCTTATTTTGTTTAATTCCTTTCGTTTCAGCTATTTGAAAAGTGAAAAATTTGAACTTATCTGTGAACTTGTTAATATTAAAAATGTTAAAAAATAACTGGATTTAACAAATTTATACTTAACTTAATAATAACTAACAAAAAAACACTAGTATCTCATAAATGTTGTATTTTAAAGATTTAATAACTACCAAAAGCAGTACAAATAATGTTTATAGTTATAAATTTAAAGATAAAACAAATAAATAACGTTATTATTACGAAAACTCATGATTTCTAAGAACAACTTGAGTATTGCTACTAAAAATTGTTAAACTAAACTCAGTGATTGAGATCTTAACAAAAATACTCAATGCCATTAGTCAAATTAATATAATGATAAATACTAAACATAGTAAACCGCTATTATTACTTAATATATATTTTTTATGAGTATTACCAGTAAATAGTGGAAAAAAGAGCATTAACATAATTGTGACAAATCATTGCTTTTTAAGACTGTTACTAGGATTTGTGATTGGTATACTATGTGATGTTATTATATTAAGTGTACTACAAGATAAGAGTTAGTGAAAAAAAAATATTCATAAATATATATATATATTTTTTTTTAAGAATATGAACGCACAACCGTATTAGTAAGAGTTTTTGAAAAGAACTAGATATTACTTTTAGCACAAAATACAAAATGTAAAATTCTTAATAATAAAATATAATTAATTCATATCACACAAAAAGTACTTACTGGTCTTTATTTAATCTTTAATCATTTTCCAACATTAGATTATTTCTTATAATAAGATAGATTTTATATCGAAGAATAACAAAATATGAGAAATTTAACATGTATGAATATATAGCTATAGGTTTTTATATTTAATTCAGTCTGAAATCTTTCCACTTTAATTTTTATTCCTGCTAATTTTTTTATTTTTTGGGTCTATATTATTTTACCCGGACACTTAAAAAAAATGTTGTCTATTTTTTTTCTAAAAATAGAATATCAACATTTTTTGAGTTTGTGGGCCATCTCTTCGTATTACCATTTAAATCATCTATTTCCAACCACCCGGTTTTATTTTTAATAATTGCACTATAATGATGTGGTTCTGTGTTTTCATCTTTACAGAATATAGCGCTCACTACATTGTACGAATTATTGCAAAATTGTATTTTGGACGTTGGTACAGATTTCAAGAAACCTTTATGTTGCATAATGTTATTCATCTTTGTTCTAGAAGTATTTAATGCAATTATTATTATTTGCTGACAGGAATTAAACGTAATTTTACTATGCGTTTCTTGTCCTTTTTGGCATGTATTACAAAATTTTAAAGTATTAAACCAATGTCCATATAGCTTATCGATTAATTCCTGTAATCCTAAAACTTTCGTGCTACTCTCTACTTCAATAGATAGAATATTATTGATACATGTATATGTACTTACATAATTGCAGGATTTACAACGATCAGTGTATAATAGTTCGTATTGCACTAATTTACTCAAATCTTCATTTTTATTAAGTAATGTAGATAGAACTATAAAAGGGTTCATTACATCATCAATACCCATTTGATTGCATATTTTCTCTTTTATCAATGTTGATTTCAATAGTGTTTTATTATTCATATATATATCAAATAATTTGCACAATTCTGTACTGAGTATAGCATTTTTATGATCGTTTTCTGATAATAATTGTATTATTTTGCTATGAAAAATACACTGAAAAATAGAATTGATACAACTAGAATCACTTTCACTATTTTCTATGCCGTGGAATTTCAATAAGGCAATACATGACTTTTTTTTTATTGTATTTTGTTCTTCACTTTGATCATCAAAATATTTTTCGACTCCCCAAATTAAATCCCCGACTTTAGACCAACGTTTTTTTGTAATTGAAATGATTGGAAGATCAGGTCTATAAGATTTTCTTAACCGATTATATTCTTCAATTGCTTCTGCGCTTGATTTAATTGAATACGGATCAAAATTTATTAAGTGCAATCCTTCAATTTTGGTTACTCGTGAACATGCAATATAAGATTGACCAACATTAAATATAGTATTGCCAGCTTCAATCACAGCATTTTTCAAACTCAAGCCTTGGCTTTTGTGTATAGTAACAGCATAGCTTAAACACAACGGAAACTGTTCTCTTACTACAAAAGCTTTATCCAAAATTAAGAATTTCACTTTTATTCTCTCGATAGCATATTCTTTACCGGTTGCAAAGTCGATATTGATAGTTTGAATTTTATTGCTCTCAATTGATTTAGAAATCGATTTTACCGTGCCAATTGCACCATTTACTAAGCCCAGTGTAACATCAATATTACGTCTAAGCATTACTTTTACACCTACTTTCAATTTAATTATTTTTGGGAGTCCTGCAGTTCTGCTTGCATCTTCTTCTATTGAATTCAGAGTTTTAGAAGCTTTTTTCTTTAAAAATTTAGGACAATCTATATGATCATTAGCAGTAAGTATAATTTCTTCGGATTAAATTCTATCTAGCATTACGGTATTGATTAAGTCACATTGATTACAAGTCGGTACTAAGCAAACTGCATCTGATGGTAATTCATTAATGTAATTACAAATTTCATATAGTCTATCCTGATATGATAATGAGCGATCAATGTTAATTTTTCTTCTTTCCAATAATTTTATATCATCAGAAGTAATTGCTCCTATACGCATTCGAGACAATAGCTCAGCATAAGATTTATCTGTTTTTTGACGCATATTTATAGTTAATTCTTCATAATCGAATAGATTTTTCCATAAATCACTACAACTAAGAGAACCAACTAATTTTTCCATGTCTGAAGATGATAACATTTTGTACGTAGGATCTTCGTGCACTGGAGGAAGTTGAAGTAAATCACCAAAGACAATTATGTGACGACCCCCAAACCATTCATCGATGTTGAAAATACTGATCAACCTTAAATGTATATAAAGTAATGTTACATTAGAAATCATTGATATTTCATCAATGATAATTAAAGTGACATTTTTCAGTTGATCTCTTAACATTTTTAAAGCACTATCTGATAATTGTGTATACTTTGGTGTAAAACCATGTTCAACAGGCAATTGGAAAACTCTATGCACTGTAAGACCGTCAATATTGAAAGCAGCGATGCCTGTCGGAGCTGTAACAACTGTTTCTTGGTTTAGTTTTTCCTTTACCCAACGTTTAATTACGTGAATAAGAAAACTTTTACCTGTACCACCTTCTCCACTAACATACAGCATAATTTTTTTATTGGAAGAATCCATACCTTTTATTTTATCAAAAACTCTTAACTGATCCGAATTCATTTGCTCGATCATTTCTGCAAGAGTAAGCTTATCATTTACTTTATCAGCAACATCTTTTAATTCTTTAACTAAATTATCTATTTCAACAGGATCAGACTCTTGTGATTCATCTTGTAAATGACTTTTATTATTTTGACTATTTATTTGTTTTTGGATCTGATTGTTAATATAATCTAAACCTTTTTGGAAATCTTCATTAAATTCATGATATTCTTTAGCTCGTTCAAGCATACTTTGCTGATTAATAAAGGATTCTGTATATGATTGGTATCCATTTTTCAACTCATCTGTATCCCGCCATGGTTGAAATAACAATAAAAGAGAGAAGAAATAATTCTCAGGTTGATTAGCAACATTATATCTATAATGATTCAATAAGTAACCGCGAAACCTCCTTTTTAGAAATAGCGAAGGGCCAATTTAATAATATTCATTTATATTGTTCTTTGGTTCAGTTTTCACCACATCATACCATCGAGCAAAATCGTACAAGCATACTAGTTCTAATTCTTTTGGACGATTTGGGTAATAATCGTCGATCAGCGATGGACAAAATATATCAGTCGACTCAGGATTCAATTCCTTAATTTTTTCAATTTCGTCTTTAGTCTTCAATTTTCTATTCCTAATCATTTTAACATCGAGCCATCTTATTATTGTCTCAGAATCTGTTCCGTACAAAGAATGACCTAACAAAGTATCTGCAGCTTCATGGGCTCCGATTTCTCGGTGATTTAAACTACGAAACGCTATTTTCCATAAAAGTTGCGCAAGAGATTTCGTAGAGTTAATTTCGCTAACTGTTTCAGATGCTTTAGCAGTTTCTTCTTTTGTAACATATTTTGTAACATACTGTGTCAATAATGTTGATTTTTCACCAAGAAATTGAATGTCCATATTTCCTTCCCACACACTTAAAAGAGCTGGATTATAATCATTAATATTAACTTCTTTATCAGTACGAGGAAGATCGTAAAGTCGACTTTTACTCTTCAAACTTCTACGTCCAGCTATAGATGTTGCAGCATCTCGAATAACAAAATTATCAGTAATAGGTCGTGGAAACCCAAATTTACAAGCTTTAACAACTTTTTTGGTAGATTTTAATTTTTTCGTTCTTAAGCAATAATCATTGTGATGATGTTGTTGATGTGACGTAACACGCCTATGAAGAGTAGGTGAAATATTTTTGTTCGGTAACTTACAGGTTACATACTTCATAATAAATTCAGCTACTTCGTCATTATTATTTATACCTATAGTTGGTGCACCTTCTATCCAAAACAGCATATGAAGATGTTGGATACCTCTACCTTGATATTCAAGACGCCAATAATAATGAAGTACCTTACCAAGAGGTTGACTTTCTGACGTAATGAAATCAAGAACAGCTTTAAATTTGTTATTTATAAACCTAGACACAGAAACTGGATCAGATATAATCACTTCATTAGAAGATAACTTATCAAAATTAGAAGCGTTTATTTCTTGTATGTAATCAATCAGATCTTGCCAAAGCCATTCAGCAGGACTTACTGTAACAAACCATGTCGCCGGACCATAATGACAAGTCATGCAGTGTAAGTTATTTCTAGGTTTACTCCAAAATTGGGCAGAGTTCCGGAGTCGAGCAAATATAGTACCCAAATTCGCTTCTAGCTGTCCACTTTTTAAATTTTGTAGGTAACTTTCTGCTGTGTGCCGTTCACGAGGATTTATAACATTTAATGTATGATAAATTCCTTGACCTAATTGTCGAATATTAGCGTCATGCAATAAAAAGAAAAGATATTGTTGATTCAAACGAAATCGCGAATCAGCCGATTTTAATCGTGCTTTGATATATTCATAATCTGTAAGTTTTATGACTCTATTTTCATGTTGACCATTTACACCGTAAGGATAGATATCTGGGAAACATTGCAAATCTAAAGTTTTAACTCTATTATCTAAGGGCTTGTCATTAATCTTCAACATTTGATACATATTTGTTGAAGTTTCATTAATTCTTTTATCGTGAAGTGGATATATTGTACAATGTTCGTATTGGGAGCTATTAGGATTTAATATTTGAGTTATCATTGCACGTGGATCATTTTGCTTATCCGTGTTATTATCATGATATGTTTTGTTTTTATCACTATTCAGGTTCCCTGATGTTTTAAGAATATTTGTTGTCATAGTTGTAGGTAAACTGTAGTTATGGTCATTATGATCAATGCTATTACTGGATGTCTCGACTACATCCATATTTGGAATTGTGATTACGTCACTATCTGTATGAATAAGTTCATCGATTTGAGTATTTTTTTTTTTACAAGAACTATGATCGTTCAGAATTTCAAGATTATTCTCTTGAGATATAGAAAGAATATTTTTATTGTTACAGTCTTTTAGAATATTTTTTTTGTGCTCATTATCAGTATTAAGATCTTGTGTACTACTAAAATTATTTTTTACATCACCGTTTTTTACGTCATCATCGACAGAATTGGTAATGTCAGTTGAAATATTATTTTCAGTTTTAGTATTATTTTCTTCTGCATCGTTTGTTTCAAGATCGAACTGTAAATTTTTTGATTTTAACCATTGCTTTAAATTTTCGGGGCATTTAGGAATTAATATTTCTGCGTACAATGGATTATTTTGTTTCAACCAAATTAAAACTTTGAATATTTTCTCTAAATTAACTAAACTTTCCCATACAACATTGGATTTATTTGGTATACTACGAATCAATATATATAACTCATGATTTGTATTAATAGGATCTGTGGTTGAGCATATTTTTTTCAATGTTTCATCGATAGGCAAAGGAAGATGAAATGTTTGACCTTTCAATTTTTGCATTCGCATAGTGTGAGGTAAATTTTTTTTTGCAACAGTTCCTAATCGTTGAATAACTTGAAATGCTTTAGCTCTCTGAATAAGAATGGTTTCATAATTATTTAGTGTTTTTATTTCATCAGGAATTGATCCTACATACATGTTGTTCAAAAGACAAGTAGAAGGTATCTCATTCGCACGAAGCTTCTTCAAACAGTTATTTGTGCATACATAATCACTACTTAATGTAGGATCGTGGGTCTTGATTAAATTGTTTAGATTTTGCCAAACTTCAGTTAAAATTGGATTGCGTAACTTATTTAGATCAGTAACGTCTTTCTTGAAATTTAACTTTTGGCATGATATACATTTATACCGAGGTAAATCAAGAGATCGCTTGGTGAACTCTGTAAACGCTGTTTTATACTGATCTTGCAATGAATCCTCATCCAAAGAAAGTCCGTCTTGTTCTTTATCTAATAAATTTCCTTTTTTTTTCATTTCATTTGTAATTTCAATCAAGGTTTCTAAATTACAAGTTTCCAAAGCATGATCTAATTTTTTTAGATTGTCTAAATTTTCCTTCATTCGATAAATAAGTCGTTTTATATATCTGACCGCTGGAAAATGAGATGACAGTATTTCAACATAAACAAATGAAGATTCACAATAAATAAGTGAATTATAACAATGTTGAAAATGACCAAGCTTGTTGCCAGAATGACGAGTAATAAATAATTTTTTCAAAAACATTGAAAAACTCTTGAGTCGCCGTACCTGAATATCCTGAAGTAAATTAACATATTGCACATATATTTCTTTATTGTGGTTTGTACGACAGTAGTTGTTACAAAGCCATTGTTTTTTTCCGTGATTATTCTTCAGAAGTGGTAAGATATCAGTACTTTGTCCCCTTGAGTTCATTGTTATAACTCGATCACTGATTTTTTCAAACAAATACGATACATCATAAAAGTAAGATTCAGTAGATGAATTATGAAGTGATCTACCACATGCATGCCTATAAAAATCTATATTCATCACAGAATTATTAGGTAATTTGGAAAGATGAAACTCAGCTTTATTTCTTAATGACAACAATGTTCTCGATAAAATGGACAAATAATTTTTTCTTTGGCACAAACACCATTTAACAATTCTTTCGGCTTCTAATCTTTTCTCAGCCAAATTCTTTTTATCTATTACATTTGTCAGTTTTTGAATACAATGTTCTGTCGAATATTTCGAACTAATACTATCATGTTTGTACTCGTTCCGTTTATATTTTAATACAATTTTCTTTGCAGTCGTATTTTTATGTTTTTGTATTTTTTGATCAGAAGAATTGTGTTTCGCTTGAACAAATTTTTGTCGTGCGCTCTCAAATCTTTGTTCATCAGTTAACTTATACTTTTGATCAATTTGATCACTAGATTTATTTTCACACAATGTATCAATAGAATTTAATTTACATTTTCGTCGGTTGTACAAAGCAGTTCGTTCTTTTTTTCGAATTTTTTCCAAATCAGTTAAGTATGAAATGTCGCAATTTAATTCTGGAAAATGAGTTATTGTATAAGTTTGAAACATTTTTGATAAGTGAGATCGCATATTATCGAGATTATAACCCCCACGGAAAAAATATATATCCAGGGATATATCTCTTCAGGATATATCCTGGTATATATTCCTGGATATATACCAGGATATACTCAATTTTGCCGAAAAGATATATGATGAAACAGTGTATATCCTGGTATATATACCAGCATGAATAACATTATGTATATATACTAGGATATATCTGAGATATATTCTAAGATATATACTGACAAAAAGGTTAAGATATATCCCAGGATATATACTGGGATATATACCGCTGCATGCAGTCGAGGACATATATTATATATGCAGCATATATATAGGATATATCCCAAGATATGTGTAGAATATGTACAGGATATATCCAAGTGTATACAAAGGATATATACTTCAATTTTCCTTGGTCTCATTGCTCGGATATATCTAAAAAGCACATCCTGAGATATATGTCGGATATATCTGAGATATATTCTAAGATATATACTGACAAAAAGGTTAAGATATATCCCAGGATATATACTGGGATATATACCGCTGCATGCAGTCGAGGACATATATTATATATGTAGGATATACACAGGATATGTCCCAAAATATGTGTAGAATATGGACAGGATATATCCAAGTGTATACAAAGGATATATACTTCAATTTTCCTTGGTCTCATTGCTCGGATATATCTAAAAAGCACATCCTGAGATATATGTCGGATATATCTGAGATATATTCTAAGATATATACTGACAAAAAGGTTAAGATATATCCCAGGATATATACTGGGATATATACCGCTGCATGCAGTCGAGGACATATATTATATATGCAGCATATATATAGGATATAAGTGAGCAGCTTTATCAGCCAAATGTTGTGGAGTTTTCGACAAGCTAACATCTGGTAATTTTTCTTTTTTTATTATTGTTGATGAAGTTCCATATCTTTTACGGCGATAGTTGAGAGCAGAAATTTCTTTTTTAAGAATAACTGATAAGTCAAGTAAAGTACCTTTATTCTTATTGGAAATCACAGGAAAATGAATAAGATTATTTGTCCTAAAGATCAATAATAAATGTGAACGCATTAAGTTGATATCATAAATAATTTTTTCAGGACTTTGCTTAAACAATAAGGATATCGCAAAAGCAATGGCAAATATTCTACAATCATAAGCGTTAGACTGATGTTGAACTATTGGGAAAATAATAGAATCAAATTTAAAGTTTGGATATAAATGCAGTAGAAAAGTTCTTTGATCATCATTCAGTGAACCTTTATTTAAAGAGTCATAAATATAAAGTTTTTTTGTATCATAAAATGAACACACCCAATGATTATTTCGACTGTACAATATTTGAATATGTTTTTCAAATTCAGGTACAGGATCAATTTTTTCAGGCATTTGTAAGTATAAAGTATCACGATGGTTGTAATTGGAATATTTTGCTAAAATAAGCTTGAACTGATAAAAGTGCTCATCTATTAAATGATCACCTTGCTTAATAATATTTAGATATTTTTCATTTAGAATCGGTAATTCAATAATTTTATTCTTTTTTGTAATTGGAATTTCTTTCAAGCTCGAAGGATCTACTTTTCGCTTCAAATAATTGCTCACTTTAGCAGTATTGTTTGTGAATCGGCCTATAATGTTACGATTTTCATGAATTACTTGACTTTGAGAAGCATTAAAATTTTTTGACGATGCTTCGCATGACTGAAGTACATTCGAATTAATTATTTTTTCAACATTATTATCATTTTGGTTATTATTGTCAGTATTTTTACCTTTAAACCGTTTTTGAACAGGTGCATTTCTGACGTTGATATGATTATTGTATTTTCTTTTCGATTTGTTCTCCTTAATATCATTGAAAACTGCTTTTTCTTTAGGAAAATGAAAGATAATGCCATTTTGGAAAATTTTTAAAAGATGTGGACGCATCTGATCATGATCATAGCGAAATGAATCGACTATTGGCCACTCTCCAAGAGCAATCGAAGTTGCAAACGCGATTGCATACACCCCACAATCAAGACCATTCGGTTGAAGTTGGACTTTAGGAAATATCGTTTTTGATTCAAAGGGAAAATTGGGATAACACCCGGAAAGAAATAGCTTATGTTTGTCATGTAATATGTTGCTTCTGATAGAATCGAATATATATAAATTTTTTGTATCGTAGAAACTACAGACCCAGTGGCCATTTGAAATATTTCCGTCTTCATACTCTCCTTTACAACTGTGTAAAATTTGTATATGATTTTTTTTTGGATTTAAAGGTTCAATAAGTTCGGGACATTGAACTTGCCAAGATTCGCGGACTGCATAAACAAAATTCGAATGTAATATATATGCAAAATTATCAATATCGTTGTCATCTAACATTTGATTTTGAAGTATATTCAGATGATCTAGTTTGTCGGTAGATGCCATTATAAAGAAAAATTTATTAATAGTCTTTTGCGATTAAAAATACAGCGAAAGGGTAAAAAAGTAAGTGAACAATTTTTATAAAATTCAATATTTATGTATTCTATTAAATAAAACAGAAAAAAATATTTATAAATTCAAGTAATATTGAAAAATTTGTCAGACCTGCTGAATGCGTCTAGAGGCAATGCAGTTAGCAACCGGATAAGTAATAGAAATTATGCATAAGTACTACAAATTTGTAGTAGTGCCACCTGCTGGATGCATATAGGGGCATCACAGTTTATAGACTTCACAGCCGGAAAAGCAATGGAAACAATACACACTAAATATTTACATCAAATGCCTACAGCAAATTTTAAATATTATTATTAAATTAAACAATTATGATAATAATAATAATAATGAAACGTTGAATAGAATAAAATTGCATACAATTATTTTACAAATACCCACAATAAAATTTTAAATGAATTCAAATTTGAATTAACCGCCTATTTTGTCAGACGTCCAATGGAAATGGAATGACTCTGATACTATGCAGTAGTATACTATCCTCAGAAACATTGAATTAAACCAACTTAAAAACTTAAAAATCTGGAGCAGAGTAACTATCCACAGAGGATCTCAGATGCTAAGTGGAAACGGACTAACTTCGATACTACACATGTACTATCCGCATCGAACTAAACTGTACCAACTTCGAAATAAAAAATTCGACCGAAATTAGTAAAATCTCTCGTAGATCCGAAAAACGGGGGAGCGAAAATTTTATAAATTAGGATAACGTTAAATAATAAAAAAAAACAATATAATTTTTGGTGTTTTATGAAAAGGACTAATAATTGAACTAATTAAAGCGGGATTTTTTTTTTGATATGGACGTAGTTATAAAATAAATCAAGTTGAAAATATGGTGAGGTTATGTTGAAATCTGACTCGAGAATAGAGGCACTGTAGCCTTACGCCTACACGTACACACACATTATTACATATGTTGTTGAACGTGTACTCGGCTTGAGGCACGACAGTGCCTCCGGATGAAATAAATATTTTATTATATTGAAATAAAAGTGTTGTTCGAAACTCATGTTTCAAATCAGCACCGCTTTTACAACTGTGACTTAGATAATATATTACGAAAAGTAACATGTTTGTACTAGTGTAAAAAAGAGATTTCTAAATGTTTTATTTGATAAAACATAAACGAAGCTCCCTGGTTGATCCTGCCAGTAGTCATATGCTTGTCTCAAAGATTAAGCCATGCATGTCTTAGTACACGCCATATTAAGGTGAAACCGCGAATGGCTCATTAAATCAGTTATGGTTCCTTAGATCGTACCCACATTTACTTGGATAACTGTGGTAATTCTAGAGCTAATACATGCAAACCAGAGTTCCGACCAGAGATGGAAGGAACGCTTTTATTAGATCAAAACCAATCGGTGGCTCGTCCATCGTTAATTATGGTGACTCTGAATAACTTTTTGCTGATCGTATGGCCTTAGTGCCGACGACAGATCTTTCAAATCCCAACAAAAACAGTTTCACTGTAAAAAATTGCGCCAAGTCCACGTTCATAAAACTCATCCAAATAACATTTGCACTTTACAAAAAAATAAGACTCATTTCAATAATTTTTATTCTCTACAAAAAAAAGTGAAATACGAAAAAATACCAAGAAACCGTCATAATGTTGGAAAATTTGAAAAAAACTTTTTTGAAAATTTAAAAATTAAAAAAAAATTTTTTTATCGTACTTGGCGCGCGTCATTGAGTACCCCAAATTTTTTCAGGATAAATGAACATCCTTTTAATGTTTAAAAATCTATAAGTAAGTCAACCTAAAAAATGTAAATAATGAAATATTATTTAAAAATAATTTTAACAAAAGTTAGGTAAAATCAACATGGCATACAATGAATTTAAATTTAAAGTAACTGCCTAATTTGTCGAACCTGCTAGGTACATCTAGAAGCAATACAGCTTACAGCCGGACATGTAATAGGATTAGATATAAGCACAATAAATTTAAATTAATTATAATATAATATTCAAAATAATTTAAATTCGCGCCCTTCTAATACAAAGTGCCACCTGCTGGATGCATCTAGTGGTATCACAGTTGACAGCTGAAAAAGAATAACAACAATTCACACTATATATTTACAACAAATATTTACAACAAATATTGACTATTATTATTAACAATGTTATTGTTATCATTATAATTATTATTTTAGTATAGCATCCTATTTGAGAAATAAGATTTTATAAATATAATAATAAGATTTTGATTAAAATTTTGAAAATTGAATTTTCGCACGCTGTTTGGAATAAAAATGAGTAATTTTCTTAATGACTAATAATTTAGAATCCTTTTCTAAACGGGAAGAATTATAATTGCTATTATTATTATTGTATTGATAATAATAAAATTTCATATGAAGTTTTAAATTGAAAATTACCCGCGTTTTTTTAAATTATAACTATAATAATTCATATTAGTCGTCGCGATGAGTTTACTCAAAATTCCTACAACTGAGGTCCGGATCTAACATTAATTAAATAATATTATTAATACCTATAACAATAATAATAATAATAAAAATATCTCTATGATGGAAATTACAATAAAGATAAAAAAATGTAAATAATAAAATACAAGTAACGTGAATTATAGAATAATCAAAAGTTGCATAAAATAAAGTTGTATTAAATTATCTAACAAATACCCGAAAAGAAATAGTTAATGAATTTAAATTTAAAGTAACTGCTTAATTTGTCGAACCTGCTAGGTACATTTAATAGCAATATAGTTTACAGCCGGACATGTAATAGGATTAGATATGAGCACAATAAATCCAAATTAATTATAATATAATATTTAAAATAATTCGAATTCGCGCTCTTCTGAAACATAGTGCCACCTGCTGGATGCATCTAGGGGTATCAGAGTTGACAGCTGAAAAAGAATAAAAACAATTCACTCTATATATTTACAACAAATATTGACTATTATTATTATCAATGGTATTGTTATCATCATAATTATTATTTTAGTATAGCATTCTATTAAAGGAATAAGATTTTATAAATATAATAATAAAATTTTGATTAAAATTTTGAAAATTGAATTTTCGCGCGCTGTTTAGAATAAAAATGAATAATTTTCTTAATAACTAATAATATAGCATCCTTTTCTAAACAGAAAGAATTATAATTGCTACTATTATTATTGCAATGATAATAATTAAATTTCATATGAATTTTTAACTTTAAAATTTCCCGCGTTTTTTAAAATTATAACTATAACAATTCATATTAATCGTCGCGATGAGTTTACTCCTTCGACTGAGGTCCGGATTTTTCATTGATTGAATAATATTATTAATACCTATAACAATAATAATAATAATAAAAATATCTCTTTAATGGAAATTACAATAAAGATAAAAAAATATAAAAAAATGTAAATAATAAAATAATAATAAGATGCATAATATAAAGTTGTGTTAATTATGTTACAAATAGCCGAAAAAAAAAAGTGAATAAATTTAAAATTAATTTAACCGCCCAATTTGTCAAACCTGTTAAGTACATCTAGAAGCAATACCGTTTACAACCGGTCATGTAATAGGATTAGATATAAGCACAATAAATCCAAATTAATGATAATATAATATTTAAAATAATTCAAATTCGCGCCTTTCTGGTACATAGTGCCACCTGCTGGATGCATCTAGGGGTATCAAAGTTGACAGCTGAAAAAGAATAAATACAATTCACTCTATATATTTACAGCAAATATCTACAACAAATATTGACTATTATTATTATCAATGTTATTGTTATCATCGTAATTATTTTTTTAGTATAGCATCCTATTCAAGGAATAAGATGTTATAAATGTTATAATAAAATTTTCATTGAAATTTCGATAATTGAATTTTCGCGCGCTGTTTGGAATGAAAATGAATAATTTTCTTAATAACTAATAATATAGCATCCTTTTCTAAACAGAAAGAATTATAGTTGCTATTATTATTATTATTATTATTATTATTATTATTATTATTATTATTATTATTATTATTATTATTATTATTATTATATTGATAATAATAAAATTTCATATGAATTTTTAAATTGAAAATCACCCGCGTTTTTTGAAATTATAACTATAATTATTTATATTAGTTGTCGCGATGTGTTTACTCAAAATTTCCTTCGACTGAGGGCCGGATGTTAGATTAAATAAATATTAATCATCATAACTATAACAATAATAATAATAATAATAATATTTCTATAACAGTAATTATGATCAAGACAGAAATATACAAGTGATAAAAAAAAATAGAATAATAAAAAGTTTTCTAAAATAAAATTGTGTTAATTATTTTACAAATACCTGAAAAGAAATAGTCAATTAATTTAAATTGAAAATAACCGCTCAATTTTGAAGCAATAAAGCTTACAGCCGGACATGTATTAGGATTACGTATGAGTACAATGAATTTCAATTAATTTTAATATAATATTTAAAATGAATTCAAATTTGCGCCTTTCTGGCACATAGTGACACCTGCTGGATACATTAAGGAGTATCCCAGTTCACAGCTGAAAAAATAATGAAAACAATTCACACTGTATATTTACATCAAATATTTACAACAAATATACATTATTATAACTAAGTGAAATAATAATGATAACAATAATATTAATAATAATAATATAAACAATAATGAAAATCAAACGATAAATAGAATAAAACTAGAATTTTAAATAGACTAGATTTGAATTAACCGCCTATTTTATCAAACTTTCAATGAGAAAGGAGCAACTCTGACACTATACAGTAGTATACTCTTGTAACAAAATGGAATGTACCAACTTAAAAATGAAGAATCTGGAGCGAAGTAACTATCCGGAGAAGATCTCAGGCGTTAAATGGAAACGGACTAACTTTAATACTCGAAGTGGTATACTATTCGCAGAAAATTGAACAGTACCAACGTCGAAATAAAAAATTCGACCGAAATTAGTAAAATCTCTCGTAGTATCGAAAAACGGGGGAGCGAAAATTTTATAAATTGAGATAACGCTAAAAAATAAAAAAAAATATATAATTATTGCTGTTTAATAGAAAGAACTAATAATTGAACTATTTAAAGCGCGTGATAAGTGTTGATATGAATATAGTAATAAAATAAATCAAGTTGAAAATAGAGTGAGGTTATGTTGACATCTGACTCGAGAATAGAGGCACTATTAGGTGGAATTTTCCGGCTCTGTCGACGCCAGTGCCGGCAAAGAACCCATTATAATATATAAATGATTTTTTACATTGTACAACAGTATCAAAACTGCTTTATTACAACTCGAACCCTCGCCTCACGACATGATGTACGAACACGATAATATATAATATAAAACGATATTATATAATAATATAATGACTTAGCCCGCTCGGCCATTCTGCCGCTCTGGTGTAAAGTATATGATGATGGATAAAATGACATTGAAGTTAGTATCAATAGCGACAGTCACCAAAGTAGACAAATTTTCACATGCTTATACTAAAATGGCTTATGAAAAACGTGTTATAGCTTAAGAGCTTCACAGATTAGCTCGAAAAAATTATTCTCGTCGACATGTTGACATTCGAGGGATTGATAAAACATGGCAAGCTGATCTGGTTGAAATGATTCCATATTCTAAATTTAATAATGGTTATAAATATTTATTTACAATAATAGACATTTTCTCAAATTATGCTTGGGTAGTCCCTATTAAAAGTAAAAGTGCTGGTGGTGTTAGAAATGTAATGAAAAGTGTTATCCAACAACAAGACCGCAAACCTAAAAATCTACATGTTGATAATGGTAAAGAGTTTTATAACAAGGAATTTATAGATCTTATGAAACAGTGTAATATAAACATGTACTCTACGTACAGCAACATAAAAGCTTCAATATGTTAGAGTTTCAATCGAACACTTAAAAATAAAATGTGACATTAATTTACAGCAAGAGAAACTTATTAATGGGTTGACATACTATCTGATTTAGTCAATATTTACAGTAATACCAAACATCGAACTATCAAAATGAAACCTGTGGATGTAACTCCTGAAAATGAGAAACAGCTGCTACAAACAATATATAAACCTCGTAAAGTGAAACTATCAGTGAAACAGAAACCAAGATTTAAAGTTGGTGATAAAGTTCGCATAAACAAGTATAAACATATGTTTGAGAAGGGTTATAGTCCAAACTGGACAACAGAGATTTTCACCATCAAAACAGTACAATACCAATCCAACAACATACAAGTTGATTGATTACCAAGATCAACCAATCCAAAGTGGTTTTTATGCTGAAGAACTTAGTAAAGTAAAATATCCATATGATTTATTTAATAGAGAAAGTTTTAAGACAACGTGGAAATAAGGTTTATGTTAAGTAGATGGGTTTTGGAAACTCACAAAATAGTTGGATTGACAAATCTGTTATGTAAAACTTACAATGTAAAATAATAAATAAATAAATAAATAAACAAAAAAAATTATTTAAAAAATTTATTTTATTGACAATATTTAACCTAATTACATTTCTTAACTTACAATTATACTTCTAAAAAATAAGTATTTAATTAAATAAGTAAGTTCTTAATTATATCAAGGTCTTTTATGAGACTCTTTATATCCCCAGGGTAGTGTATCAGTTGAATTTTCAATAATTTTTCGCTTATTATCTGCCCAACTGAAGGCTATTATAGATTATCTAACAGTTCTAGCTTCATGTTTCGTACTTTAAATGATATGTTGATTGTGTTTAAGAGTATCATTATCAATAAGACATTTTTTACAATCATCAAAAGTAATTTTATTTAATACTGACTCTTTAACACTTGTCACCTTCTTTATCAGTTTGTCTTTAGGTTTTGGGGCATCAGGAACTGTATATGTATAAAGGTTAGCCCTCAAACCAATAAACTCTGACATTATATAGCCGTTGTTTTCATCTTTCATGATACCTTTTTGTTTTTCAATGGTATATTATAAACATTGTTTGAGGGATAATATGAGGTGTCAAATTATCATCAACATTGAAGTAATAGATTAAACTGTCAGTATCTGTATATAATAGTTTGGATTGATCATCGATGAACATTTTTTTGGTATAATTATAATGAAAATCGTAAATAAAAGTTTTCGATAAGTCTAAAATGCTAAATCCTATGTAAATCGGTTTGTTAAAATAAACATTCACTTTATTTAATTGAACTATTACTAAATTTTCGTTGAAAATTGTAAAACTATGAAAATTTGGACGTGAAAGAAGATTCTTACACCCATAACGCCCATCCCATTCAGTAAACATCTCAACCTCTTTATGTTTCCGTACATTTTCCATGGTTTTACCATGACACAGCGTTATTCATGAGTTTATAAAAATTTTTTTCAAATTCGTTTTTAACTTTTTGACAACACAGTGTTTTTATCAATATATGATTTTAACCATCGTGATTAATTGAAAGATAGAACACGATGAATCATAACTAGTTTCAAGCCAAGCTCAAGACATTGTTGTAAAGTCTTATAATGAATAATATATTTTTCTTTACTATAAGGCGTTATTGCAAGTTTGGATTGCTTACTACCTGGAGGTATGAAATGTTCCGGACATAATGGTGAGTCTTTATGAGTCTCATGGAGTTCAAGAAGATAATCCAGAACAACTTCTAGAACGTATCCAACCGTTTCATCGAGATCGTTGAAAAATTTATATACATTTTCCACATCAAATTCACAATCTTCTAACCATTTGAATGACCCTTGAGGTAAAGGCATGCTCATTGCTGCAACATATAAATTATTCACATCATAATACATAACAAAAGATTCAAGTTCGTTTGGGTTAAAATTATCATTCATAAATCGATTATTTGCTTTTGCGTATCGATTCAAGCACTAAGAAACACCTCCTCTGATACCCTTCTCAAAGAATAAAATCATCTCTGGATCGTCTAATAAGTCTAATTTTACATTGGTAAGCTTAAGTATAGCGCTAAATGCAAGACCTGGACTTGTATAGTAATGCGCAGGGTCCAACTCATATGTTTTATAACAGCTATCACGAAAATTTTCAAAAACATCTGCTCATAACAAAACATCTGTTTTTAAATATAAATCTGAGTATTCACCAAGTGTTATATATATTAAATTTTTCCCAAACTTGTTTAGCATGATCATAATCCTTATCACTTACACCCGCATCATGAAGAGTTGAATAAAAAGATTTTATATCAGGTAATTGTTTATCATTGAGTTTTTCAAGAGATGATATATACTCATAAGGAAAAATACCTTTTCTATTCACAAGTTAAAATTTTTCAAAATCTGGAAAATGTGTACGGGTAATTCTTTTACCCTTATCTGTGAGATAGGATGCTAATTTGTCAAGGCTTGATGCCATAAAGCGAAACCGATCTATGAATCTCAAGTTGATACGTGTGTCATAGATGGACAGTGATTAAATATATTTTTTCTTATTTACAGGTAGTATAGTAACATTCCCTTTGAATACTGTAGCTAATGAGCTTATTATGAAGTTTGAGTCATACCCTGATAAGTTATGAAATACAATTGGTATTGTATGAGTCTGTTTAGAGTTTAAATTACACGCTTGATGACTCGGACCTCTTAAAGCTCTTGTTAAATGGCAATGATCTCTACATCTTATTTCATCAGGCGACTCAAACACTTTTCGACAAATATGACAATTTTCAGCGGTTTTAAAGTATCGCTCTTCTTCAAAGCTGAGTGGTCTTATTTTCACAATATTTTTCAAAAGCTCGTCAACTTTTTTTCCTTAAGGCTCAAACTGTCTTACCAACCAAACAATAAAGTTGGGTGATCGATTCATCGCAAATTTTGATAAAGAGTTATCATAATTATAGTGAAGGTAACAAGCTGCACTGTGTGGGATATGTTTGTTAGTTTCCTCACTTTCATGGGCTAGCACACACTCAAGATCTGCATAAATGATGAAAGGAGCCTTATCTTTATTCTTGAAATCTTTGAATCTCAAGATCTTATCATTTTCTCCATCATCCTCTGATAACTTCATTCCGACATTATTAAACTTCAAACAATCCATCTTATGTTTTTCTAAAGACTTCTGAAACGTGAAGTGATACAAACAACAATCATAAAACCAACTTTTACAGCGTGATTTTGTAATTCGTGAGTTAACTAATTTAGAGAGATTTTTAATGAGAGTAAAATGAAAAATTGGTTGATAACTATCAGGATTTTCTTCATCATCGTGTAATGATATGTTTGATTCAGCTATTAATAGATGTATTGTTTCTTTATCACATTCATATTTACTCAAGTATAATCGAACCACAACACTTTGGGTTATTTCTTTCCCATCAACTTCAGTTTTTTCAAATTCTATCCCATACACATTTATTTTTAAGTTATTTAATTTATCAAATATATTTAAATCTTTTAACGCCATGGGGAACCGAATATTTTTAATGTTGAATTTACACTCCAGATGTTTGTTAGATGAAAGTCTCGTTGACAACACATTTTTTTTTCTCCACTGGGAATTATGTTACTTTTATGCACCATAAAAAGCAATATTCATCGTTATTCTTAATATTGATAACAACATGCTTTTTCTTGATATTTTCAGGTAACTCAACAAAAGTTGAAAATCCATCCTTTAGAGGTGCATATCGTGCAATATCAATCACTGAGTTAATAATTTCATTTAAGTCCAACCGGAATCTTTTTCATTAAACTCTTCAATTTTTTTAAAAACGTTTTACAAACGTTTTCAGTAAACCAATCATCCAAGTTTGTTTCCGGTAGAATTCCAGTTGGTCCACTTTTAAATGATTTATTCTCTTCAATCGTTTCACCATTTTTAGAGTTTTCGAATTTGCATAGTAACGTTGTACTAACTTTCAGACTACCTATACGTTGTAGATTGTCTGTGATTTTTTCAACAACAACACGTTGAGCATCTTTCAAAAATTCTCACAAGTCAATATGTCCACGATTTATAATGCAGGTAGTTTTGATGCGATCTTCAAATGCATTCTCCAGGTCAAGCCATTGGTTTAAATTATTATTGTTTAATTCAGCGCTGATCACTTTTCCACTCAATTGTGAGAATTCTCCTAGTACCAGCATAACAATGATACGTTCGCTTGCAAATTTTTACGTTCAAGAACACTAATTCCTGCACTGGTTTATGTAGCATTAAATTGATTGCCAGTACTATCACAAATTTGAATCCGGCTTGCAAACTGTTCATCACGAAGATTCTCAAGCTATGATAATGTCATAAGCTTGAGCTCTAGTTGTGAGAACTTTATTAAACTCAGCAATCGACATTATTATATTTGATGCATAAATTGAAGATATTTATAACTGATGTATGCATGACTATGCTTTAGAATAAACTGATTTTCACGTTTCGCCATATTTTTAAACGTTTCGCCACATTTTTTAGCTTCTCCCGGCTATATATACACTAGTCACAAAAATTAAGGGATATAAAAAAAATTCCAAATTTTTGGGTGATTTTCAACAAGCTGTAACTCCGAGGAAAATGGTCGTACAGAAAAAACAAAAAAAGCAAATTGTAGCTCCAAGTGTCTAAATTTCAGATATGACCATTAAAAATTTTTGTCATGTCCAGGTCTAGAGAAATCCTAAGTAAACTAACGGAAAAAAATTTTTCCAAATTTTTTCTCGTCTAAAAAAAGGTCCACGGGCTTAAAAATGCCATTCGGCCTCACCCGTAATAGAAGGTAGATTTCATGTGATATGAGATTTTCTTTGTTTCTGTTATTTAATTCGTTAATTATAGATTTTCAGTCTGCTATAACTTTTAAATGAATCAATCGATCATCACGCAGTTGACAACAGTCAATGCAGTTTTTTGAATTCTATGATGAATTTCAAACCGTGAATTGATCAGATAGAAAATTTCGGAATTTGTTTGAAAAAAACGCTTTTTTCAATTTTTTTCGTCAACGATATCTCACAAACGAATCAAGTGATTTTGACCGGCCTGGAGGCGATCGACGTAGTTTTTATTATGTTAAGAGCTGATAAGTAATTGCAATCGGTTGGTAAAACTGTTTATAAGTCATTTTAAAAAAACCACATTTGAAAAACAGTTTTCATTGTTTAAAAATTTTTGAATGGCCTATAAAATTAATAAAAATTTTCATAAAGTATAAGTGTTATAGGTCAAATTAAAGATAATATAATCAGCTTCACCATTATGTTTCCAGAAATGAGCTCTTTTTTGTCAGTCAAAAGTTGTTCATGTTTTAAGTTACAAAACTTGAAATTTACAAAATTTTGAAAATTTTAAATGGTCGCCATTTCTAAACTGATTGACCGATTCTGCTCATCTTCGAACTCGACCTCGGTAATCACCCAAATTATATGTGTACCAAGTTTCATCAAGATCGGTTGAAAACTTTTCGAGATATCCTGATGAGAAGGCTGGTTATATTACATATATATAAATTTTTTAACCAATAGTATTTTTGGAACCTACTCGACTAATTATAACATATGTTAGCAAAATCAGGTGAAAATTTCACCTTGAGGACAAATGCAATAGTTAGATTTCTAAAGAAATCTACCCTATAATTTTTGAGTAGTCCAATATTGACTCTTCAAAATTGTCCTGAATCATAAAAGCCATAACTTCAATAGTTTAAAAGATATAATCATTTAAAGATTCAAGTAACGAATTAAAAAGAAAAAAATAAGAAAAACGGTAGACCCTAAAGGCCATTCGTGCAACTTCCCGCTAATTTTATATCAGGAGCTTAAAACGGCACTAACGATGTTTTTGAGCTCTCCGAGCTCAAAAGTCTGATAAAACTTCGATAAAACACAATTTTTCAAATTTTCAAACTGCAGTAACTTTTGAATAAATGAATTGATTTTTACGCAGTTGGCAGCATTCAGCGCAATTTTTTAAGCTCTCTAAAGAATCTGTAAGTTTAGTTTGATCGAACCAAGAATTTCGGAGTAATTTTGGAAAAACACTTTTTTCGGTTTTCGTTCGTCAACGAAAACTCACGAATGAATAAACCGACTTTGACCGGACTGACGGCGATCGACGTGATTTTTTGATGTTAAGAGTTGATTAGTTTTTCAAATCGATCGGTCGAGCTGTTTGAAAGTTATTCCAAAAAATGTCGGAGTAATGTTGAAAAAATCCTTGCATCCAAATATTTCGTCGAGGATATCTCTCGAACCAATCAACTGATTTTTACGTTCTTGACGGCGATCGACGCAGTTTTTTAAGCTCTGAAAATTATTCTATATCACTGAAAACGATCCTTAAAGAAATATCGAAGTTACGTGAAAAAAACACTTTTTTCGGTTTTTTCCGTTCACGATATCTCTTGAACGAATCAACCGATTTTGACCGTATTGGCGGCAATCGACGTGGTTTTTTAAAGTTGAGAGCTGATTAGTTTTTGAAATCGATCGGTAAAGCCGTTTGAAAGTTCTTCCAAAAAAACCACTTCTGAAAAAAATTTTTAACTTCCCGCTAAGAAAATCGAAGATTTTCAAAAAATCGGGAAGTTATTGGTTTTACCCCGTTTTGAAAAAATCGAGTTTTCATCAGATCTCGACGTTTTGAGGTCCTAGGAAGCTTCCCTGACTACTCCCGCGATGTTGTGTGTGT
>JZSA01007740.1:0-16376 GCA_000956155.1 Cotesia vestalis
ATAAAAAAGATCTGGAAAAGAAATTGCTAAAAAGTATCTCATCATAATTTTTCTTGATAACAAATAATTTTTCCGTAATTTCGAAATTAAAGTTTTCATCTAAAAAAAAAAAAAAAACTTAAATCATTAATAAAGAATTCAAATTTTGGAATTACGGTGAAAATATTTGACGTGCAGAAAATATGTTTATGGTTAAGTTGAAATTAAATTATAATTTATTAAACAATATTGATTATTATATTTTTCACAATCAGAAAGTATTATAGTTTCTCATTTAAAACTATGAATAAAATTCAACACTTGTAAGCCATAAACTCTTTTGAAAAGTATTGAAATGATGGATCTCTGTTGATTGCCTATAGTCTGATTAATTTTTTATGATTTTACTTTAAAATAAACAAAATTACAATAATTTAATATTTTTTTCAAATTTTTCATCCCGATTATTTACTGAGAATTTCTCATTTACCTATCTTTTTATACACTTTGAGTATTTTTACTGAAATAAAAAAAAAATAAAATATTGTCAGCACTTTTTCATTGTTGACTAGTAAAACATTCCTGACTTACCTACATTATACGCTCGTTTCACGGTCGTTTCACTTACAAACTACCGTGCAACGACAGACGATCGATCGATGATCTACGATTTTTACTTAGGTAAAAAATCGGAAAAGTCAAGTGAAAATTTGATTTTTCGAAGAGTGAAGTATGACAACTATACAGAATAAAAATTATAAAGTAACAGTGAAAATTGTTCACAACTATACTCATCGTTCACTGTCAAACGACGGTCGTTCGACAGTCAAGTGACGGTTATTCGACGATAATTTGTCTACACTGTGAATTGACGGTGCTTTCACCGTCGTTTCACGATCATTTTACCGTGACCACGAATCCGCCAGGATATACATTACTCTTTTAAAGTGATAATTAATGATTCAGTGAGAAATAATTTATAATGATATTAATTATAATTTTTAAAAATAATAATAATAATAATAATAATAATAATAATAATAATAATAATAATAATAATAATAATAATAATAATTAATTCTGTATTTAAAAAAAAATGGAATTTACAACAGTGTACGTAAGTGTTGTGGAGCAAAAACATGGATTTATTAAAATTTTATCATCGTATCAATTGAATATTACTTATGTAAGTTAAAAAATACAAATTATTACAGAAATTAATTTACACTGAATGTTCATAATATTTTTTAAATCACGAAAATTACTTACAATTATTTTTTTATTTATAAAAAAAACTTATTAATATAAACAAAAAAAATCTAAAAAATGTCATTATTACTCAATAAAACAAATGTAATTTGTCACAAAAAATATTCTAATAATTATTATTTTTTTTCTATATTTACTTTATGAGTATGAAATTAACAAAGAATATATTTTCAAATTCTTTTAATAAATTTGAACCGTCTATGGTTTTCAAAATCATTTGTTAATTTTTATTATTAAAATGAAATTTCTCTTTTATTTTTCCACTAGTTAACTTTTATTTGTAATTAATTTTAATAAATTTTTTTCATGATTAACTTTGACACTTTATTAATTACTGTACATATGATATTTGCACACTTTTAGAATTTACGTCAGAAATAAACTGTAATTAATTAATGTTCATATTTCCTACGAATAAAATAACACTATTTACTGTTCTCATTTGAACCACAGTATTTATTTGATTGTTAACAAATAAATAACTCTGTTAATTTTTTCACATTTCTTTGGACCTTCCATTCCCCTTACATATCAATTATTTCAAAAAATTCTTTTTTTATTTGCATGCTTTTCGCCGAAAATAAGTATGGTTTTGTCAAATATTTTTGTAGTCATTTTTTTTTCGATTTATAGAAAAAAAATTTCGCTTTTCAAAATGTATGCCTCCTTGGAATTTTTTTTTAAATTATCAAAAACATTTATATGAATTGAAGATTTTGTAAGCCCTGTCCAATCGTAGGTATACGTTTGGTTCTATGTTTTTTTGAGATTTGAAAAAAAATTAAATTTTTTAATTCTGTTATCTGATTTAATTTGACCACTATATACTCTTCAATTCATTTCTTCATTACTCCTACATTTTTCAAACACGTAGTCGAATGGGTTTAACTACTGTTTTGTAATTTTTCTTAATCCAATTATTGAATTTTAAAAATTTTACGCAAATTTTTTAATGCTAAACCTAAAAAATGAAATAACAGTAAAAAATTTATTTCCACATGGTTAAAGTGAAAAAAATCACATTATCAATAAATCTTTATTAAATCGTTATTTTTTTTTTTTATCACCAATCCTTATGAATTTTTTCTTATATTGTGTAAAACTTTTCTTTATTTCAAAATTAACCACGTGAAAACTTACTTTTTTACTGTTATTTTGACTTATTATTTTAGTTATAAGTGGTTTTTACAAATTTTCTAATATTCAATTATTAGATTTAAAAAAGAAGCGGTCAATCCCGATCGACAAAGTCATTACTATATAAGCAAATATATCGCTATCTACAATAGCTCGCTAACAACAGTACTCATAAAAATTATTTAGTTAATATTAAATCTACGTTTTTTTATTTTTGAGCAGGTGTAATAATGTCATTAACAATGAATAGTATTATTTTTGAGTATCATAATAATACGGCTATATAACCTTAAAATGAAAATATAAACATTAAGGCAAAGATGAAATCATCGTAATGAGGATTCATGTAAGCATAGTTTTTAGTGGATTCAACAACCGCCGATGACGTCATAGTGCAACAATTTGCATGCAAATATTTTTTTTATATTAAATATTATAAATATTGAAAAATTACAATATTTTTTTTTTATTAATAGAGCAAATTGAAAGCAATTGTTTGAGCAAAAAAAAAGTCAAGAAAAAGTGGATAATTCATGATTTATAGCCAAACGAAATTCTCGAAAATTAAATTTTTTTTTAATTAATTAAAAATCAACTAATAGTAATATTAATTCCCTAGTAATTTCTTTCTTCGTTGTACGTGGGTAGTGTAGCAGTGCCCTCTATCGAGATATTTTATTACTATGCATAAATCCACATTTTGTTCTGAAGGCCCTACTAAAACCGCGGGATTTAATTTGTTATTTTTTCTTAATTAATGATTAATCTATTTTTGTCTAATTATTTTTGTTTCAACTATACGCTAACTTCCTTCTGGTCATGTACTTCATGTAAAATAATCGTTTTTGATTTTTCCAAATCAATAAGGTAAGTTCACTTGTCAAGATATCGACTGTTGTCAATTTCGATTGTTGTCTGACTGCTAAATTCCTATATATATTTTTTGGTTAGTATAACATTTATAAACTCAACATTGATCTCTCTCTCTCTTCTTATTCATAAAGTTTTCTTAATAAAACGATTTTTTATCCTGTTATAAAATTTTGAGATATATTTTTCGGTCCTTAATGTGTATATTTTAAATTTATAATTTAAAATTAAAACTTTTTGATTTTTAATAATTCTAAATTATTTGTTTGGATATAATTATTTACATGCCGCTATGGCTGATCTGTTTTCCCTTAACCAAGAATTCAATAACCATGAAGAATTTAATAATCATATTATAATGTATGAAGATCAAACCAATTTTTCTTTAAGTAAATATGACTCTCGTAAAATGGTGACGCATTGTTCTCACATGGGTAAGAATGCAAACGACTACCCTAATTTAGATTATTATTATTACTATTTGCGGTGCTCTAGAGGAGGACAGTTTAAGTCAAAAAAAAAAGGATGGTGTTATTTCCCGTAAGGTGAAGTAAGTAATCATTCATTGTTCAAATTATTAGTTGTGAAATTTTTGAACTGCATCTACATTAATTATGATTATTCAACGTTATGTTTTACTATATAGTTACATTTTTTATATATATTACAGATCCAACAAGAATGGTTGTCCATTTAAGCTCCATGTAACAGCGAACTTACATAAAAAAGTGTTAGTCGTATCAAAGTGGATATCTGATCATAACCATCTGCCAGTAAGTTCGACTGGAACAAATTTTGTAAAACACAATACTTATGTATGATTTACTTAATTAATAATTTAATTATCTTTACAGGAAAACAATGAACTTGCTCTTGATGGTAGCCATCAAGATAATAATGACAACGACGTAAGTGATGAAACTTTTGCCAGTGATGAAGAACGTAATACTGAATTGGAGGTGGCTGCGGAAAAAAAAAAGAATCTTAAAAGTTCTAGGTATAATACATTATCGATGTCTGAAATTTTCCAAAAATTTGAAAGCAGTATTGCTTATGATGACAGTACAACTCAAACGAAGAAAGACATGCTTGTCAAGTTGTTACATAATTTTGAAAAATTAGATAAAAAAAAAAAAGCAGTTGATAAACATCATCCGAAAGTTTCTTCAGGTAAAGAGTCGTCGCATGTTGTAGTGCCATCGTCAGTAATTAATTCACCTCCACACCTTGAACTTCTCCCCTCAACAAGCCCGCCTGCTTCACAAAATGGTTCAACTTCAACGGTAATTCAATTGCAACACTCAAATTTGCCTACGCCATTTAAACAGCCGTCTTTAGTATCTACACCAGCAGCTTTGAAATCTCCATCTGACCTTGATCATGAGCTTTCATCAAAAATATCAATTTCTAAGCCAATTGTTGAATTAAAACAAAACGATATCCAGAGTAACGTATGTGGACGACCTAAACGTCAAATAAAACCTACTATAGGTGCCGAATATGAAACTTACGGAGTCAAAAAAGTTAAAAAAAGAGTTTAGTCTATTTAATATATTAAATAAGCATCGTTTATTTCCTATATGAGTTACAAATTATTTTATGTGTTTATTAAAAATTTTGGTATTCAGCTTTGTTACTTTTAAAATAAGTTTTCAAAGGTTAATTGTATGAGTCCGAGAGAACATGCGATATTTTTTAACCCACAAAAGATCCATAACAATGTTTCAATGCTTTTAAAAACTACAAATAAATAAAACAAACTTGTGTGTGATTTCATCTGTGTCGTTTTATTTTAAATGGTATTGAAAATATTACTGTACGATTTGAATTCTTATTAGCTTTATTCGTGTTTCATAGTTCACAACAATTCTGTATTTCTTAAATTTCTGAGACACGGATCATTGTAGCCCTTTGTTTCTATTTCCAAGGCTCTTGACTATAAGACACACGGAAAAGAGGTAATTTTCAGTACACGGCAGTTGTGTGCCCATAATATGGACCTGGACCAATGCAGTTCACAGTCTCCATTTTAGTGTCTTTTACAGACCAAGATCTCGAAAAATTGCCACTGTCTGTTTGTACGTCTCATCTCTTGAATTTCACAGACACGGATAGACCATGAAAACATGAGTTCTTTAGGCTGTTCCGTGTCTACTTATTTTCAGAGTATTAATATGCTGAGAATTATTGATAACAAACATTTTCTGGAGGACAATTAAAGCTTGCTGTGGACATTTGCGATAAAGAAATTATAAATACGTCTGCGAAAAAAAAATTATAAATACCTAATGACAGAAAGTAGCCAATAGTCCATAGCAGCAGGTCAACAAAAACTAAACAAATGCCTCTTCTCTTAGCTGGAACGCTCTCAATCAAATAAACTCAAATTTACAGGTGACTTCCTGCTAATCTAATAGTTTAACAAATAGATTTAAAGGCTTATATTTCAATATAAATAAAATATCGTGTTACAGATGCCATGGCATGTAAAAAAATTTTTTTTTGGGGAATCGACAGATTTTTGCCTGAAACGTGCAGAAATGCCAAAAACAATTTTTTCTCAAAATTAAAATATCTTTTTGGACTTAAAAAAAAATTTGAATTTTTACTATGCGCCCTTATGGTATCCGAGGTTGGTACCGGGAGCCATAAGGGCGACGTACTTTAAACTGAAATGTGTAGAAATGCAAAAAAAATTTTTTTTCAAAATTGAAATTTCTTTTTTTTGGTAAATTCATTTTATTTTAAGTCCAAAAAAAATTTCAATTTTGAGAAAAATTTTTTTTTTTGCATTTCTGCACGTTTCAGACAAAAATCCGTCGATTTCCATACAAAAATTTTTTCATATGCCCTTATGGCTTTTCAGTGCTATATTTTACCGGTATACGCCCTTATGACATCTGGAACGAGATATAATTGAAGTGTTTTTGTATCCAATTCCCAACATGAAAATAAAAAAGTTTATCAATAAATGAGTTTGAGAGACTGAGAGTCCAAGGAAAGCAGAAAATAATATGAATTAGAATTAAATTTCTACATCCACTATAGTCAGCTATGGTACCAAATAATAATCCACCAAGAGTGATCCCTAGACAAAAGAAATGAAATTTCACTATTTCTATTTGATGAATTAAATCTATTTAGAATTAATTACTTAGTGATAAAACAGTATTCAAAATTACTATCTGTCTTTTATTGAAAAAAAGATCACAAGTTACTACAGAAATTGCAATTAAAATAATTAGCGCCGCAGTAGCTTCAACTAGTGTGCATAGACCACATAGTCCAATAAGAAAGTAATTACAGAAACGCCATCCTGTTACAATTTGTTATTTTAGTTTAAAATATTTATAAAATATTTATGTCTAACTTGCCTGTTTTTCTGATTATTCTTTCACAATCTTTATCTAAAAAATTAGAATTTATTTTTAATTTAAAAAAATTTTGATTAGATATTTCTCTCAATACTTATCATAAATTGCTTACCAAGAAAAGTTACAATATTCATATCGTTAAAATAAAAACAAGAGAGTTTAATTTTATTTTGAAAATGATCAATTGATTGATTTATTCAACAATTAATGCTGTGAGAATAATTAAAATAATCCCATATCACGTTATCAAAATCAGTTACTTTTTTTCAGTTGAAGATAACTAAAACGATACTCTAATCAAAAAAGTAAAGAAGTACAGAAAAACAACCATTTATCCAAAAATAGGATCGCAAAAAAAAACTGACAATTTAAGAACTGGAGAGATATTCTTTGGATCCAACGGGATCTGGTTTCATTGATTTCTGTTCAGGCTTCTAACCAGCAGGGCAAACCTCACCTGCCGTAATATTATTATGGAAACCTGGATAATTGCAGCCAGGTTTTAGTTTCCATGTCAGAGTCCCCGTAGTTATCAGCAATACGGATAGGAAATGATAACTTCTGCTCTAAAGGCAACTCCGTGTCTTTCAAATTTCAGAGGCAAGTACAAATGTACTCCAAATTTTTTTATCTTCGTGTTTCTTAGCGCTCAGGAACACGGACACTATTATTGCAGCAGTATCGTCTATGTTAATATGGAGAACCTGCAAAATGCAGCCGTAAGCTTGAAAATAAAGTTAAAACCTCCATTGAATTTATCAGAACCTGCCATACTCACATCATAGTTCTGAATCTACTCACGGCGATAGTGTGAGCGGCGCGAAATTCAATTTCAATATTTAGTTTTTAATATTTCTTATTAACCTAAAAACATTAATCTATAATCGCGTTACAATAATAGTAATTCAAGTGTCAATAGTATATATTTTATTGATGAATATTCATACTCGGACGAATGTGCATGTCTATAATTATATTGCTGAGTTTTCATTAAATATTACTTGTATTAAGATAAATGTTTTATGGTTTTCAATAATGGAGATTACTACTGATAATTGCTCAAAAAATAAATGTACACGGAGGAAATCTTGGTATTTTGATGGGTATAATTATCATGTAAAAACAAAGCGGTTTGTCAAACGATATAATAAAGTAGTAGCGTAAGTGCTTTTTCTTTTTAATTTTTAGTGCTATGTTGAAAGTTTTTTTTCCAAATGCAAAATTTTCTCTTCAAATAAATTTTCATTTCTCTTTCATACAAAATGATAAATTGATAACCCATAATTCCTTACGTGTTGTACGAATGGGTAACTCCTTCATTCTAATGATTAATGTGTTAAATTATACGTGCATTCATTATGTACCAATATTGAGTTTATAATTTTAAGGGCTTACATCTAATGAACCAGCCCGTGTAAAACAGTTGCGAAATTCCTCCGGTGATTCCACTGGAAGTCCTGAGGAATTCTTATTTTGACACAAATATGGATTCCAGAAGAATTCCGGATGAAATATCAGAAAATAATTTTATCGAAAAATTGTAGTAGAAACTTGAATAAAAATTCGATATATTAAGCTTGATAAAAATTTTTTTCTGTCAGGAATTTCTGCTAGTTTTCGATAGAAACTTGATAACGTTTTCTGTATAGATTTGAAAAATTCAATTCCGTGGATTGATTAGTTACAGGCTTCTTAAATTTCCTTCGGAGAATCCGAAAGAATCCAAGTGGACACTCTGCGGATTTCTGCGGGAATCTCTGCGGACTTTAGGCTTAAGTTAGACCGAATAAACTTTCAATTTTTGACAATACAATTTTTTGATAAAATCATTTTGCATTATTTTATCTGGAATTCATCTGGATTTCCTCTGAAAGTCATCTGGAATTTCTCTGGAATTCATATTTGTGTTAAAATATGAATTCTTCAGGATTTTCGGCGGGATCGCCGGAGGAATTCCGCAACTATTTTACACGGGAGAACTAAAATCATCGGATGTAACAGGACACATCGGAATTCAGAGCAACATATATGGAAGACCTAAGCGTCAAAGGAAACCCACTTTAGGGTGTAAGTTTCATATTTATGGTACTGTCAAGGCTAAAAAAAAATTTAGTCTTTTTACTATTTTTATATTTTTTTAGTCATGTACCAATAGTTAATATTTATAATATATCTTTGTGTTCTATTTAAGTCGATTTAACATAAACTAAAAATTTGATCATTGGTAACTTCATTAAAATTAACATGTTGATTTTTATGGGAATAGTAAATAATATTTTTACTAGTGTTTGATAAAATAAATCTCAAATGTTAAAACTACAATTTTATTTGTAAAGTTTTTATTTGTTGACAGCTCCTTGTATGAATTATGACTTTGTGCGTGTGTTTATTGAGAAATTATATTTATATTTACATTAATTCACAGGTATATTTATTTAGACGTAATAATACGGAAGCGCTGGTAGATTAATTTTGACAACTCTGTCGACAATTTTGTAATTATCTTTTAAAACCATCTATATGATTTACTCCACTAAGAGATACGATGTTTTAAGGAAAACTAGATGAGCTCTGGATAAAACTTTGTGGGGCTCGAACTAGTCTTGTTGATAGTATAATTTCTTTTCTTACCGACTAAATAAGTTATTTTTTTAATTCGAGCTAAGAATAAAAAATTTTTATAGATTGATGGAAATTACTAGTGTTCATTTTTATTGCTTGTAGCTTCGATAAGTTAATGCGGTTTTGGAATCTTCAGATGCAATTCTAAGTGTTTTTACGATGATTTACACGAGTATGTAAAATTTAGAAATGATTCAACCGAATTGGTTTCCAGATGACAGAATGGATGTCATTTCGAATTCTTTACTTATTGTCATATTTTCAACTCATAGGATTTATAAAAGTGCATTTGATCATAGCAATAAATAAAAAAAAATAATTGTCTGCTTTTTCATTTTTGTCCGTGCCTTTCATTCTCGAAATCACAAACAACATCAATAGAGTCATCCGCTTATTTAACTTTGTCCGCGTTTCTGAGGAGGTGGAAGCACGGACTATGGTGTACTCCTTACGCTCTTTTAATTTTTTCCATGCTTCATGAGTCTTGAAGGCACGGCTAATAAGGTGAAAACCGAAATTTTCTATATTATCACTGCTTCTAACTGCTAAAAAATAAGGAGGCAATTTAGAATAACGGATAACCATGTAGAAGCTCACAGAGTTGAATGACTGGGCTGGGTTAGGTCAGTACTGGGGAACCCAGCTTCGGCGCACCTTCCTTGGTCCACGCTTGGGTCAATGCAGGAAATTGCTACATACTATAGAGTATTTAAAAAACGGTACTGCTAGAGACACTATTCGACGACAAAATTCGTGACTCAAATTAGAGACACGGATAACACGTAAAAAATCATCTGTTTGGCTTCGTTTTTTCCGTCTCTCAACCTTAGAGCCACGGACAATATTCCGTGTCTCTTAGTCCTTAGGTCCAGGGACAGAAACAGAGAATTGTCTGAGTTGATTCATTCCGTTTCTCTTAGTCCTTAGGTCCACGGACAGAAGTATGAAGCGACTTGTATTAGTCCTGTCCGGGGCTCTTAATAATTAGAGCCACGGACAATATTCCGTGTCTCTTAGTCCTTAGATCTATGGATAACAGCGTAGAATCGACATTTTATGCTTCTGTCCTTGGATCTAAGGACTAAGAGACACGGAAACCATGATTTTAGAGACAAGGAAATCCTATGAGTTGAATCCTACATCCTATCCGTGCTTATAATTATTAATGGCCACGGAAAAATTTAACATAGTATTTTTGATTCATTCAATAGTTGGATGCATAGACAATGTGGTGAACTCTACTCTTACATTTTTTTTTTGTATTTTTCAATCCTCAGAAGCAGAAACAACAGGATAAAACCCCCTGCTATTTCATTAAGTTTTTTCCGTATCTTGTAAATCTTAGGTACACGGACACAACGTTAAATTTTTTGTCGGATTTAATCATGATATTTAGTTGTTAAATGCCCAAATAGTATATAGAACTTTTTCCGAGAATTCCCTTCTTTCTTAGCTATCAGAGACTTTAAAAATAACAATTTCATCATCCTCGTTTTATATCGTGAATAATTTTAATCGTAATTTCTGTCTCTATCAAACTTAAGGTAAGTGACTCTTCTATCGACCAGACCCCTATTATCAGCCATTTAGTCAATAAATCGTATTATTTTCGTTACGAGAATCTACTTTCAATTCAAAAGTGTTGCAAAGAAAAGTATAATTTATTCAGTTAACTTTTCAAACATATTCTAGTTATCCTAAGAGATCAACCTTAATTTATTTATGCTTACAAAATTGCGTTGAAAGGGGAAGATCAAAATTGAACGTGTTTAAAAAATATTGCTGTTGAACAATTTTGAAAAAATGTTGATCTCAAACAATTTTCAGATTTTTAAACTTGATTTAAGCTCTTCAAAGAGCTCAAAAATCAACGAGTTGGACGATTTTCGAACATTGCAAGCTCAAAAAATCGGGACGTCAATTATTTTTTTATCTTATCTTTGAATGAGACTCTTCAAAATGATTTTCTTGATTGAAGAATTTTTTTTCGAATCAGATTAATTGTTTTTTCGTTTTGTGTACATCATTCATCATGTACTGATATTTTTTTAGATTCCTACATGAAATAATACACATGTATGTTATCAAACATCCATTTCATCAAAAATTTTATCACTATATTTTTCATGTGTACTGTATGACAACAAGAAAACCTCAAATATTAACGCCGCTGCATGCTCGTTTGATATTTTTTAGATCTGATGTTTTTTATTGACATAAATCAATAGAAAATAAAAAAATTTGTCTTTCTCTAATGGATATTTTAATTATGATAAAGCCCGATAATCAAGTATTTTCTTATTCAATAAACTTTTTAGATACATGAATTGCATTCGAGATAATTACAAAGTTAAAAAGTGCCTTGGACGAGGATACTACATTAACGGAAAGTTTAAACCCAGCAAAAAATATCGACACAATCACGATCCCAAACATTCACAACAACAGAAAGAAATGTGCAAAGAACAAATTGACAAATTAGCGAGCGTTCCATTTATAAAACCGAAGCAGATTATGAATTTTGTAAAATCAAAGTAAGTGCATTGTTATTATTTAGAAATTATTTATTTTATTCTTATAAATCGTAAAAATTTATGAAAATCCACAGAATTTAATCATTTTTCTTTTATAATTCAGTAATCTAGTACCGCAATCGACACGTAATGCAGCCCTCCGCAAGCAAGTTCAGCGCAGTCTCCACAAAAACAACCCAGTTTCGACGAGCATACAGCTTCCTAAAAAAGAAATAAATACTTTCGGAAAATTTCTGGAAATATCTGACAAAGATTTGAAATATGGTAAACTAAAACAATTTCAACTTATTGGAAAACATGAGACAATCCAAACAAAAACAACTAACGGTGAACTCTTATCAGCTACAAACGTATTAATTTATGACCATGATTTTATACGTCATGTAAGTTCACATGTTGACAGAATTTTTGTAGACGCAACATTTAAAGCATTTCCAAACTTGCACGTAAAAAAAGGTCAATTACTAACGATTATGGCACAAATAAACAATAATCACGGAATTAACAAGGTAACTAAAAAAGGTTTTTCTCTTGCCATAAACGGTAAATGATTATGTTAAATGATTCTTTCAAATTTTATAGGCTGTTCCATTCATGTGGGCTCTAATGACGAATAAGTCGACGGGGTGCTATCAACAAATTTTTCAATTTATTGCTGATAATTTTGAAGAATTTAAGCCCAAATACAGTATGTCTGATCATGAATTAGCACTGCGAAATGCATTGAAATTGGTATTTCCGCAAATCGAGACAAGAACTTGTTACTTTCATTACGCTCAAGTCAGTAACGTTCGATTTTATATCTTATTTTACGAATTTATTTCCTCAGATTAAATAAAAATAAAAATTGAAATAAAATTAATAATAATAGTTATTATTATTATTATCGTTATTATAACAATAGTAATAAATTTACATCATATACGGCCATAGCTTAAAGTCAATACAATTGCATTTCTTGAGAGAGAAGCACATTCAAAGTTATAAAAAAAATCGTAATATATTGATTAGTTGTTAATTTTCTGATAATGCTTGCTCCAATTGTTGCTTGTCAGTTTCATTTACAATTAATTTCAACGTAAAGTCGTTAAACGAGAGAAGAAAAATGTGATAACAATTTTTTTTATGTAGTTGTAAATAAGCAAACACTGATAAAAAATTTAACTTAATTCAAGAGAAAAAAATTTTAAACCAAGAATACCATTTTGAAGAAAATGATTTGTTTGAGTCAGGAAATTATTCTCAGTTCAAGAATTTCTGCTCTTGACTCAAGAAAATTATTTTGTTCAAAATGGTAATCATGGTTCAAGATTTTTTTGTCTTGAATCAAGTTAAATTTTTTATCAGTGAAGGTATGATAAATACTAATAACCATTAATTATTTATAGGCGTTGATGAAAAATGCTAATGATCATAAGATCATTGATAAAACGATCACAAGTGATAAATACCCAGAAATTTATGTTGTGCTACGAAGATTAAAGTACTTGGCTCTTTTACCACCTGACTACATTGTAAATACGTTTCATCAAATAAAAAATGATTGTAAAACAGATTTCGGATTATTTTTTGACCGTTATCTCGATTATTATGCAAAACAATGGCTGCGAGCAGAAGGCCCTGAACAAATATCAGTTTACCGTATTACTGAAAATAGGACCGATAACCAGTTGGAGTCATACCATAAAAAAATTAATTCTGTGATAAAAGAACAGCGGCCAAGTCATAATTTATTTCTTGGTAAGTTTAAATATTATTATTTTTTGTATTTTTTTACAACTAATGTCAGTGAAAATTATACAATAAAAAATATTGTAGACAGATTTGCAAAAATTAATTTATCCACAATATTCAGCACGAAACTTGTTAAGATTTTTTTTCTGCAACGTGTTACTTATATGGTTAGACAAATTTGAACTTTGTCTTGCACTCTAAGAAGATGTTATGTTATCGGGAGTACTAATAATTTTTCACCGAAAAAATCAATTTTTAATAACTTTTCATTAAATTATTGAGTACTTATGTAAGAATTAATTACACCGATAAAGAAGTAAGCTTGGCCCGAAGACAAATTTCAAATGAAGAAAGTTTTTGCTTCAAAAATTAGTTTTGCAGTACTCAAGATAATGAATTCCTTCAAAATGATTTTTTTAAGAAAATTGACCCAAGTTTTTTTTTTCTTCAGTCAAGTTAACTTTTTATCAGTGTAGAACAATTCGGTGTATTCAAACTGAACCCTTTTTTTTCCTTAAAACCACTGTTTCTTGCTACTGATTACAAATAAGTATTTTCGGTAAAAAGATTAATTTCATTTCTGAAAATAATCTTAAAGGCTTTAGATGTAATAATTGTAGATCCATTAAATTTTTTCTTGGGTTAAAAGATTTTTGTATTTCAAGAGACTTTTTGCTTTGTCTTCAATAATTTTTATCGTCATAAATAGTTTCTTGAAGGAAAGATAGTATTTCAACTAGAAGTTCGTTATATTCCTTGCACAGTTTTAGTTTTTCAAGCTAAGTGCATTATCCAGAGACAAAAATTTGCCCGAAGCCGAAAAATTTTAAGACGAATATTGAAGTGGTTCTGGAGCAAAATGATATTCTGAATCAAGGGAAGTGTCTACGATGAAAAAAGATCGTTTATGTTCAATAAATTATATATCAGTAAATATTTTTTATATTGTAGATAGTTTAGTTATTTTATGAAACATTTAAAAATAATTACGATTTTTATCACTATTGCAACATTCTCTTAATATTTTCAACACGACTTATATTAATTTTCCAAAAATTTCGTTTTACTTTGGAAAGACTTGTCACTAAATACTTAAAAATATTTCGGCGATTCGAGTGTTAAAAGATCAAAATAATTACTCTATCGAAAAAAAAATTTTCAAAACATGTACACTGAGTCATTTTACTTTTTCCAAACTTATTATAATTTTACAGAAAAGCTTCTTTTAGGAGTACCCCATTTTGCCCACAAAAAAATAAAAATTTTTCATTTTCAACAGCAGCTGGAAATTTGTTGTTTACTTTAAAAAAAATTACGATTTTCTGTATTTTGGTCCCCGAAAATCAGCATTTCTGTTAGTACTCTACCCCCCCCCCTTCATTAAAATACCTAGGAAAAAAAAAATTATAACATGCGATAGTAAAAACCAATGATTATTTACAGGTGTAATTAAATCACTTGCAGAAGATGCGAGATTGGATTTCGATGCAGTATTAGAGAATACCTACGACGGTCGTGAGAAAACAAAAGAAACAGAAGAAAGAAATAAAAATATAATTAACTTCTGGAACACTGTCGATAATCATCTGAAGGATCCAGAAGTAATTAAGACAAAAAACCTGCTCGAATGTATTGACCAATTTCCAGATATTGTATCTCTTAAGCAGAAAGAACAAGATAATATGAAAAGAATGATTGATGCAATAACTATGAATGAAAAACCATTAGAAATTTGTCCAGAGGCATTATCATTAGCTATAACAGCAGAAGACAATGAAAATTCCATTGTAGAAAAATTGATAACTGTACGCCGCCGCTGTTTTCAATACGATAAAGATTTGCTATTTATACTAAACAATCATGTTGATTAATATAAATAAAAAAAAGAAAAAAAATAATATACTGATCATGAAAACAATTTGTCTTTTTTTTATTTTTACTGTTCGACCATTTTCTTCCGAGTTACAGCCTGTTGAAGAATCACCCAAACATTTGGAATTTTTTTTTATATCCTTAATTTTAGTCACTAGTGTATAAGTAATTAATATTAATAACTATTTGGTTACAACAACAATAGCGATTAGAAATCTGCTTTCAGGAACAGCTCAACAAACTTTGATGATAAATATTTATATTCATAACATTCAATTATGTACTTTTAATTCATAAAATCAAGAAATTATAATCGAAAGATTCATTCTGTTTTAAAAAACAAAGGGATAACGAATAATTTTATTAACAATTCTTTTATTGTGACATCCAAAATTAACTTACTAACAAATTTAAAATAAAAAAAAAAAAAAGTGTAGTTATTAGTGATCGGTTATAAAAGAAGACAATTTAAAAAATATGTAATAGACAACATCAGACAGTTATGAAATTGAAGGTTTCTATTTGCTATGAAAAATATATTACGAATTGTAGTTAAAATATCAGAACAATGTTTATTACCAGCCTTGTAAGCTGTGAAAAATTATCGATTGAGATAAGTTGAAATTGATTTAACTCTATCTAGATTGATAAAATATTAAGCTTGAGAAATTTATGAAAAGTAAAAAAAAAAATACTAAAACGTTCGATAGCAACAATTATTCAAACAGTAAAGTAATTCCCATGAAAGCTTAGTATCGAATTTCGCAAGAAATTGAAAAAAAAATTATGAATTGCACATATTTAATTAATTATATTCAATAACTACTAATAATAATGATAAAATTTTTCAATATTCTTCACTTTTAAAATTGACAAGTCTCAAATAACACTCAACTATCTCAAGAGACAATCAATCCACTGAAACAAGAATAAAAAGAATTAATTAATCACTTAAAAAAAAAAAAGAATTAAACTTTCTCATAAT
>JZSA01007741.1:0-13692 GCA_000956155.1 Cotesia vestalis
TTCACAGCTATAAGTATACCAAGTGGTATACTTATAACTGTGAAATAGTGAATATACCACTAATTTCCAGTGATTTTCACTGTTTCAGATTTAGAGAGCAAGAAAGATATTTCCTTTAATACAAAGAAATGATAGAGTTTAATTATGGAGAATTAGATCTTCGTAGAAGCATCTTCGTGGAACGATTTAGTAACATGAGATATTTGTTTATTATGAGTAAACTATGTACTTATTTTAAATAGACGAGTATTCTTGACACAACTCTATATACATTAATAGTTAAGTTATCGGTATTTGAGTCTAGCATCAACATATTAATTACTAATATCCATCATTATTGGTGCAACTCTATATATATTAATAGTTACGATACTGATACTTGAAATCAGAGGTGAGATTCCTAAATTTTATAATATGGTACTTATATCAAACAATATATTATCGATAAAATTATTTCATTTTATTGTTAATCCATATATTTCTAAATGCAAGGTTAAAAGTTTTATAATAAAGTAATTATATTATTGAATCTTCTTGTACCATTTCCTTATTTCCAATGAAGGAAGTTCATAATTCCGAGTTCAACGGTGGTTCTGCATTAGCACGAATCTTAGAAGTTAATTCATTCATTATACTAAAAATTAAATTAATTTTAGAAATCCCATGAAAATATCACCAGTTACATGAAAAATTTAATTTATATTTTTTACAGATCAACTTTATATCAAATAATTAATACCTTACTCATTAATTCAATAGTAATTATTTTTACTTACGGTATGAGATAATATCCGTGAGTATAATAATTCTTAAATTAAATTTTTAAATAATTTAAAACACTTCAATTATAAATGATTGTCACACCGATACTGAAAAGTAAAAATGGATATTGATTCACGCGTTCTATCAGACGGGTGGGCAGTTTCTTTTTGTTTTAAGTTTTTTATTTGTCGCTAGCGCATCTGAGCTTCATTAGCAAATCTTAATAATAAGAACATTTTCTTGGTTAATAAGATATTATACTTGTGGGAAATGCAAATAGTTTTGAATAGAATAAATTACTCAAGCATATAATCTTTCATATTAAATACTCTGAAATTTTGTCACTGTTTGAATTATGACTGTATATATTTATTATCAATAATATATCTTTTATATAAATAAGATCTTATTAAAAAATCTCAACTCTATAAATGTATTTAGTATAAAGAAATTGTTTTTTCAGTGTAACAACGCATTGAAATTCGGTTGTTTAAGTTTCTTAATTAAACATTGCTTAATAAAGAAAAAGATAAATTTATAACATAATTGTTACAATTGATTATTTTGTTGCTGTTAATTAAATTATAAATATTAAAAAAAATTGAGATAAGCTTGATCTATCATAACACAGAAATGATGCATTGGCCACTAGAGTGTCTTACGTGCAGCCGTGAACCTCTGAACAGTGTACCTTCTTTTGTATCATTATAAAACGTGACAATATCTTTTTTTCGAGTATCTAAATCTATTTTAGCTTTGTTGTGATGTGCAAATAATAATAGAATCATTTTTTCATCTTTATGATTAGACAAAACGAGAATTTTTTATTATTGTATGCAAGCCAAACTTTTTTGTCTTGATATGTGACTTTTTTATTCAATGCTGAATTTTCTGCTTATTTATATAAATTGTTCTAACCATTATTAAATTGTAATCATTTAACAATTTCTTATAAATAGGAATAGGCGTGAACCACCCATTATTTGTTATATTCCAAACAGTATTGTAAATTGGGTCTAATAATTTTCTGACATAATATGATGGTACTGATTCTGTAAGATATTTATCCAATTTTGGACGATTTCGGAAATTTTCTAAAAACATTAACTAAAAATTTTTTAATTGAGCTAAATTGAATTCTCTTGAACTATCAAAAGCTAACATATTGATGAGAGGTTCGAAAAAAAATAGTAGTCATTTTTTTACTTTAGCCTTCTGTCCATTACATTCAATGGTATTATTTTATAATACATACAGGTGACATTTGAATATTTAAAAAACTGATCGATTTAATAACTTTTATCTATATACAGCAATATGTCACTCACACAGGTATTCATTAATGGAAACTAAAAGCTTTTAGAACTTTGGCCGATGGCTCTTTTACCTCTATGTCATGTCTACTTACAGCTAATGCAAAACTAATTGACTTAAACTTTAATTCAACACCTTGTTCGTCCCTGTGCTTTACATTTTGCTTTTGCTTAATATTAACAAAGTGTCGTCGAGATTCAAGCTTATTGTTTAGTGACATTATTGATCCACTTCTTATTACACTACTTTGTCTTAATAAATTCTACTCATAATTTGTATGCTTAGATAATAGCTTTTGACACATAACAGGATTTATAAGAGAACTTATTTATCTTTAAATTTACAATTAATCATAATTAACCCTTCACCGTCTTATGTTTCTCAAAATGAAATTTATCAAAATATCCGAATATCAGCTTAAAGAAAATTAATATTAATAATCAAGAATGATTAATCAAAATAAGATTGTGTATAGACTCACTAATAGTATCAGCTAAAGCTGCAGCAGTAATCAAGAAGCATAGTTTATTTTAAAAACGTTAAAAAAAAAGTTAATGACAAAAAGACAAAAAGATATTGAGAGGAAATATAGCAACTGGGAAAACGCATCGTGTATCGGAAAACACTAAATATCGCTTGTAATACCCGTAGTCCGGTACGATTCGTGTGTCATTCATTTTATTGGAGGGCAGGAGTATGGAGGTATTTTTTTTCTCTCTCTTTCTCTATATCTTTCTCTCTTGGGAGGGAATGGAGGATAGAGGTAACAGTACTGTGCAGTCGAATCCCATAAGCGTGCCTGAAAACGGCTACAACTTTGTAACTATCCAGCGTGTCGCGAGTGTAAAACTCTGATAAATCATATGAATTAATTGCAATGTGAATAAATACGATATTAAATCTGCCATGCATTGAATTATAATCATTATTATATAATATTTATTGCCTTTAAACAATAAATCTGTGATAATAATGAGTGAAAATAGATAATTATTGTCGAATTTAAAAAACTCAATATAAATAGGTAAAGGTAAATTAAAATGTTAATCGAATTCAAAATTCATTAAAATAGTTGATTCTATTTGAGTGGTTTGAATTCGAAGCATTTCCCATGAGGTCACGTATCAACCGATCTTCCTGACAGACTTAAAGCTAAAAGCTATAGATAAAACTCGGTGACACGGAAGGAGGCCGATAATGAAACTTCTAAGATCTATCCAATGGGACCCAGTTTATCGTGATGCAGTTCGAATGTCTTGGTCTTCTTCGAACTGTACTGCTGCTTGTTTAACGCAGAAACCTGTCAAAGTTCTCTATCGAACTCGCAGCCAAAACTAATACAAGTTCTTGTGAACAGGATAACTCTTGTACTAAACTTCAGAGAATGACAACGAGACTGGCAGATGTGTCAGGCTTATTGAGTATTTGTTTTCTGGTCACGTTATTCGTCTAGATAAAATAATAATCTACGAAAGACACCGTTAATTATAGCTTTGTGATTTATTGAATCTATCAAAGAATTATATTATACAATATGGCAAATTAGGGAAATTGATTGATCTTAAAAAGTTGACAGTAATACACAATCTTAAACGCTTCACATCATTAGGAGTGCAATTTTCAAGTAGAGATGTGATCGATTGTATAATATCTTTGCTATGATAAAGTATAGAAATAACAATAGTTAGAACTAGGTATACTTAAACATTTTTACAACAACATCAGTCATACACTCGATTAAGAAAATTTTATATTTGCTGCTTCATTTTGATTGGTAGTATTATATTAATGCAGATACTTGAATAAAAAACATTCAAAAATTTTCATTGTCGTGATAATTTACTAATTAGTTAAATATATTATCCTAATTGGTTTGTAAAAGTTTTACGTTTCATAATAGAAGACGTCCTCAACATAAGTTCATTAAGTTCTTGTAGACGTATTATTTAATTGAATCATTAGTTCGTGACCGATTGAATAAAATAAAATAGCTCTGGGAGTCTTTAGTTAATTGTAAGAACTTCTACTGATTATATCTAAAACAGAATTAAGGTAATTACTCTTTCTACCTTTTAAGAGCTTGCACTTTTTCATTCAAGTGGTCGTGCACTTGAAAAGTTAGTGGCCTCTTTCATCAAAAAACTTAAGATAGCAAAACTTGTAAGAAATAATTCTGATAGTAGAAAATTTATAAAGTTACTCAATTTATTCATGAGAATAATGGATTATATTTCTTATTTATGATTCTTATCAAATTTATATCAAGTTTCCCCAGTTTAAATTGATTATCAGTATCATTGACATAGATCTGGATGATACAATAAAAATAGAGCATGAGGAAATTGAAATATCTATACAATATTACGTATACAACGTGTGTTCTAACTCACAATTTGGTTGTCGAAAATGTCAGGAAGACGATATTTGAAAGATGTCAACATAAACCAAGTCATCTGATCGAGAAACTTTCACAGAAATAACATTCTATATAATATCCGTTGAATTGCGTTCACAGAGACATAAATGTCATTAAATTATGACATGCTCGTAAACGAAAGATCTTACACTCTATTAGCTTGCGCTCCTGTCGTTTACATTCTCATTGCCAATTAACTCGAAATGCTTTCAATAATTTAAATTTGTAGTTGACTGGATGTATACAAAAGCAGTAAACAATATTAAAACAAGAAAAAAATCAAACAGAACGGTATAAAAGAAACAAATCGATACAGTCGTTTTCCTACAGAACCAATGGATTCCTCGAATTAATTGGAGAACCCTCCTCAATGGCATCACCATCGACGATAATTGCATGGTGACGAACGATGAGTGCTGCAACTATTCAAAATACCAAGCACGTATGCTCAAGCTAGCATACTCGCTGTTGAGTCTTCGTTAATAATAGTCGCTCGAACAAGCCAGGTCATGGTTAGAGGGCGGAAAGAAAAAGAGAAGAAAGTTGTACCTCAACTAAAAGAGAAAACAATTGTTCCTAGCTTGTCGATTTTTCCTATACTTTTTTACAAAGGCGAACACACTACCAACATAAAATTATCAACACTACTAAAAGTCTTTGTTGTTCAGTTGTCTACTTAATCTTAAAGGTTTTTTTTTGTATTTTATTGTTTTTTTTTTTTTTTTTTTTTTTTTTTCAAACGACTGAATAAAATATTCACCAGTCCATGTAACAATCTGACCAAACTTTTTTCTTCAATGTGCGAAAAAGTTATAAGTGAAAAGAAAATAGCTTTATTATGAAAGTTGTAAGGGCAACTTCATGAAGCTGACCTAGTATACCGACCCCACACATTATAATGGAAAATTATTATAAAAATAACACTGATAATGATAATCGTTGCTTTAAATTGTTAAAAGTTTCTTCCACAAATGTACGTAATAATCACGCAAACAATGGAAACCAAAAACTATTTTTAGAAGCAACAAAATTTTACAAAGAGGCATAAGACTTTTTTTTAAATGTAAAACGTGTTGGCACGATATCTAACAGTCTTGGCGTAACATCAAAAAACTTAGGACAACGTTAATACTGAACTAGTTTAAAGCTAAAACTCAGCAACGTATTTCCAGTGATCGCTCAATAAAACCTATCTTTCCATGTTCTCTGAAGCCTACGTATGATTTGCGATTTTCAAGTTGATATATTACGGATTATGTGGCCTACGGCCAACATTGAGAACCTTTAGTATCTATACATCGGCAGTCAAACTAAAATGTATACAGTGATATCATATTGGTCTAAAAATAATGTCAACCAGGTTCTTGCTTTGCCGTTTTTATGCTTCTTCCTACAGACATTTTTTTCTCACACCCACTATTTTCATATTTTACAGTTGCTGTTGTAATCACAGAAACGCACCAATGCACATAACAAAACAATAATGAAAGCCGTATGAGGATATATACCCTTTGAAATAAAGAATGTAACGGTATCGTTATTACTCAATGGTACAGATTCAAAAAAAAAAAAGCTTACGTAAAATTTTGATTCGTTAGTAAAGCACTCCCTAGCGATCACGTTAGTGGTAGTGCAGTAAAGGGTAGTAAGATATTCTTGTATATTATCTGTAGAGTTAATAGATAATGGAAATTCTGATTTTATTCTGTGCCGGTAACAATTTTCATCATTCATGTGATATAAACAATATCCTCACTCCTGTTGATACGATCGGTAAATAATTAGTAAAGTGATTATTCATTTTATAATTAAAAAGTAATAAAGTTTTACGGGAATCAAACGGTTATTTTGGTGCGACAAGCTTACTTAAAAGAAAAAAAAAAAACACAATTGCAGTAAGTATCAATACTCGGCTTCGCCTCGGCCAACGATTGCATGTGATCTGAGAGATTTCTTACTTTCCTGCCCTAGGTGTGTGATATATGTTAAAAGATTTAAACGAATTCAGCTTCAGAGGTTTGTTTAAATATTCAAATATTTTTAAATGGCAATAAAAATATTTAATGAATTCCTGTCAAGCCCATGTTTATGTCTGGAAATAAAAATATTTTTATGGTTTTAAAATTTTTTCATTTTATATTTTTGAACTTTTAATTTCTTTTTTCATGGTCTTCCTTTCTCGGTCTTCACCGAGGCTTAACTTCGGTTCCCTAACTTTATACTAAAATTTTATCTCCGCATTAATAAAAAATACTAATTATGCTTTAACGAAATTATGAAAAAATAATACAGGCACAATTCGTTCAAAATTAAGAAATAAGTAATTTATTGACTATTTTCTTTATTTCTGGTAGAGTATTTGTATTACTTTTGTTATTAAAGGTATGTTACTTCAATCGAATATTGTAATAGATATCTTAAAGTGAATAAAATAATAAGAAGCGTCTAACTTGTTATTAAAGATTGGGTCTCAGAAAAGACTCTTCAAGTCATCATATTAATTGAAATAATTTTCAACCTTGTCTAAAGTAATTTATCAAATAGCAGGCAAACTAAGATTTCATAAAGGTATGAAAATATCACTCCTCTCCCGCAAATACCCGTCTTCATGTTTCAATGAACAACAATTTTCATCAATGAGCGTAATGGATAAGAAATATGATGGGAATACCCCACACTGAAAAAAAAGTTTTCTGCTTTGCACTATACGAGATCGCTACTGTCACGATCTACACGTTACTATCTAGAGAAGAGTGAGGTTAGGAAAAATGTGTACTAACGGAAGCAATACTATCGTGAATGGCACCCGAATGGATCCTGACGGTCACTATCCAGACTACTACTCGTAGCTGTACAGATTGTACCGGTAACGATTCACTCTTTACTATATAGTAGATGGTGCCGAGCAAAAAACTTTTTTTTCAGCGTAGCGATCTCGTATAGTGTAGATCAGAAAACTTTTTTTTCCGTGCTCTGATGAGTTTGCATTATTTAGTCTTTACATTACTCAACCTTCATATTTTCTCTTTTATACAAGAAAAATTCTTATTATTTCTTCGTATTCGGCTATTTGGAGAAAAATCATCAAGAATTACTTCAATTTATATTTTACAGGTACTACTTATATACGATAGCAAAATTAGATGAAAATTCTACCATGAGGACACCCGTAATAATTCGATTTCCTATCCAAGTTCATCTGATAAAATAAAACTTAAAATACGAAACTTAGAGGATGAAAACTAGAATTAGGAATAGAATTTTGTTTCTGTGTTAACATGCATGGATGATCGTATTCCCTGTTAGATGTTTACGGTCAACGTAAGGTTTGTATTTATTTGTGAACACTAGAGTGTATTTACTGAAGCAAGTAAACGACAGGCTTCAATGAGGCTCTGTAAACTTCCCTTCGTGCATATCCCTTTGCAACGTGTACACTGTAATACTGTGTGTATCGACTTTTGGAAGAGTCGCTCACTAGGGATTAATGGTGAAGACATGCTAATGTTACGGCGATTCCTAACTCAAATTATTTGTGTTCTCAAGCTTGTTTTATCTTTGTCAGAGATTCCTGTAATAGTTGCACCACGGGAATACCAGATCCAATCACATTCTTAATTAAACACACATACATCTGCGTATACATATAAAATAGATACCTGCATTAGACATCCCAAAAATACATTAAATATATAACACATCTTCCAACAAAATATCCATGAGAAAAGTTTTAAAGCACAATAGCTCGATATGTCATTGAGTCTAAGTACAGCATTGAGATGTATGCAATTTACTTTGAAACAAGTACGTGAGAACAACTTATATGCGGTTGCTAATACGTTAAATTTGAATTATATATTTAGTATGCATAAGAGGCGAGTTAAGTAATACAAGAAGTAGCACGTAAAATACTACCTTGATAAATTTTGTAACTTAATGCTAAAAATGGTGATATCCCGATTAGAATATACTGCTCATTTTTATAGTTTCCGCTTTATTTTCCGCCAAGACTACAACCAAAACGTTAAATTGTTTTCATAGCTTATTATGTAGAAAATGGAGCTGCGAAACTGTTTTCCGTAAGCGAGAATGAAAATTGTAACTACTGGAGCAAGCTTAACAAAAAAATAACCTTTGAATTTTTTCTAAAAAAGTAAAAAATTATATTAGCTTAAAGATATAATTCCAACTAACCAATATATAAGTTATCGGATAAGTCAAAAGATACTTTTTTCATTGGTAATTTACTAATACTTTTGAAAACCATTTAATTCTTCTACTAAAAAATGTAATTAGTACTAGAGTTTCGACTTTTACAAAAACTTATTAAGTAGTTAAGCTTACTCAGCAGACGTCTTATTGATTGAACAATGAATAGTTTTTTATCATTTTTATTAGAGAGCTTATTGATTATCCACATAATGTTATCCAGCAATCCGAGTATAAAATTAGCGGGACGTTATAAAACCAAATTTTTAGAGTTAACTACATTGAAAGTTTTTAGAATAAAAAGATAATACTATAATTTTTGTGCCACAGATGTCGAAAATCGAATTCTCAGATCTCTACTCTCTTAAAATGAATCAGTGGAATTTCAATGATTTAACCAGTGGATATACCAGTGCGCATGCGGGCAGATATTTGGTTCTCTAATTCAATCAGTGAATTTCACTGATTCACAAGTGAAATTGTCATTCACTGGTTGGAATCAGTGAAATTCCACTGATTCATTTTAAGAGAGTAGAGATCTGAGAATTCGATTTTCGACATCTGTGGCACAAAAATTATAGTATTATCTTTTTATTCTAAAAACTTTCAATGTAGTTAACTCTAAAAATTTGGTTTTATAACGTCCCGCTAATTTTATACTCGGATTGCTGGATAACATTATGTGGATAATCAATAAGCTCTCTAATAAAAATGATAAAAAACTATTCATTGTTCAATCAATAAGACGTCTGCTGAGTAAGCTTAACTACTTAATAAGTTTTTGTAAAAGTCGAAACTCTAGTACTAATTACATTTTTTAGTAGAAGAATTAAATGGTTTTCAAAAGTATTAGTAAATTACCAATGAAAAAAGTATCTTTTGACTTATCCGATAACTTATATATTGGTTAGTTGGAATTATATCTTTAAGCTAATATAATTTTTTACTTTTTTAGAAAAAATTCAAAGGTTATTTTTTTGTTAAGCTTGCTCCAGTAGTTACAATTTTCATTCTCGCTTACGGAAAACAGTTTCGCAGCTCCATTTTCTACATAATAAGCTATGAAAACAATTTAACGTTTTGGTTGTAGTCTTGGCGGAAAATAAAGCGGAAACTATAAAAATGAGCAGTATATTCTAATCGGGATATCACCATTTTTAGCATTAAGTTACAAAATTTATCAAGGTAGTATTTTACGTGCTACTTCTTGTATTACTTAACTCGCCTCTTATGCATACTAAATATATAATTCAAATTTAACGTATTAGCAACCGCATATAAGTTGTTCTCACGTACTTGTTTCAAAGTAAATTGCATACATCTCAATGCTGTACTTAGACTCAATGACATATCGAGCTATTGTGCTTTAAAACTTTTCTCATGGATATTTTGTTGGAAGATGTGTTATATATTTAATGTATTTTTGGGATGTCTAATGCAGGTATCTATTTTATATGTATACGCAGATGTATGTGTGTTTAATTAAGAATGTGATTGGATCTGGTATTCCCGTGGTGCAACTATTACAGGAATCTCTGACAAAGATAAAACAAGCTTGAGAACACAAATAATTTGAGTTAGGAATCGCCGTAACATTAGCATGTCTTCACCATTAATCCCTAGTGAGCGACTCTTCCAAAAGTCGATACACACAGTATTACAGTGTACACGTTGCAAAGGGATATGCACGAAGGGAAGTTTACAGAGCCTCATTGAAGCCTGTCGTTTACTTGCTTCAGTAAATACACTCTAGTGTTCACAAATAAATACAAACCTTACGTTGACCGTAAACATCTAACAGGGAATACGATCATCCATGCATGTTAACACAGAAACAAAATTCTATTCCTAATTCTAGTTTTCATCCTCTAAGTTTCGTATTTTAAGTTTTATTTTATCAGATGAACTTGGATAGGAAATCGAATTATTACGGGTGTCCTCATGGTAGAATTTTCATCTAATTTTGCTATCGTATATAAGTAGTACCTGTAAAATATAAATTGAAGTAATTCTTGATGATTTTTCTCCAAATAGCCGAATACGAAGAAATAATAAGAATTTTTCTTGTATAAAAGAGAAAATATGAAGGTTGAGTAATGTAAAGACTAAATAATGCAAACTCATCAGAGCACGGAAAAAAAAGTTTTCTGATCTACACTATACGAGATCGCTACGCTGAAAAAAAAGTTTTTTGCTCGGCACCATCTACTATATAGTAAAGAGTGAATCGTTACCGGTACAATCTGTACAGCTACGAGTAGTAGTCTGGATAGTGACCGTCAGGATCCATTCGGGTGCCATTCACGATAGTATTGCTTCCGTTAGTACACATTTTTCCTAACCTCACTCTTCTCTAGATAGTAACGTGTAGATCGTGACAGTAGCGATCTCGTATAGTGCAAAGCAGAAAACTTTTTTTTCAGTGTGGGGTATTCCCATCATATTTCTTATCCATTACGCTCATTGATGAAAATTGTTGTTCATTGAAACATGAAGACGGGTATTTGCGGGAGAGGAGTGATATTTTCATACCTTTATGAAATCTTAGTTTGCCTGCTATTTGATAAATTACTTTAGACAAGGTTGAAAATTATTTCAATTAATATGATGACTTGAAGAGTCTTTTCTGAGACCCAATCTTTAATAACAAGTTAGACGCTTCTTATTATTTTATTCACTTTAAGATATCTATTACAATATTCGATTGAAGTAACATACCTTTAATAACAAAAGTAATACAAATACTCTACCAGAAATAAAGAAAATAGTCAATAAATTACTTATTTCTTAATTTTGAACGAATTGTGCCTGTATTATTTTTTCATAATTTCGTTAAAGCATAATTAGTATTTTTTATTAATGCGGAGATAAAATTTTAGTATAAAGTTAGGGAACCGAAGTTAAGCCTCGGTGAAGACCGAGAAAGGAAGACCATGAAAAAAGAAATTAAAAGTTCAAAAATATAAAATGAAAAAATTTTAAAACCATAAAAATATTTTTATTTCCAGACATAAACATGGGCTTGACAGGAATTCATTAAATATTTTTATTGCCATTTAAAAATATTTGAATATTTAAACAAACCTCTGAAGCTGAATTCGTTTAAATCTTTTAACATATATCACACACCTAGGGCAGGAAAGTAAGAAATCTCTCAGATCACATGCAATCGTTGGCCGAGGCGAAGCCGAGTATTGATACTTACTGCAATTGTGTTTTTTTTTTTTCTTTTAAGTAAGCTTGTCGCACCAAAATAACCGTTTGATTCCCGTAAAACTTTATTAGGCTAAGAAAATCGAAGATTTTCGAAAAATCGGGAAGTTATTGGTTCTACTCCGTCTTGAAAAAATCTAGTGTGTGTGTGTGCGTGCGTGTGTGCGTGTGTGTGTGTGTGCGTGTGTACGTGTGTGTGTGTAACCCTTTTATAACTTTTGAACGGCTTGACCGATTTCATTGCTGTTGGCGCCATTCGGAAGGGCTTGACCAAACTTAGATTTCCTGAAAATTTGAACCGATTCGGACCGGTAGATTTTGAGAAATTGCAAAAAAACTACAAAAAAAAATTTTTCGAAAAGTGGTTTTCTTGGAATAACTTTTAAACGGCTCCGACGATCAATTCCAAAAACTAATCAGCTCTTAACATAAGAAAACTGCGTCGAACGCTGCCAGTCCGGTCAAAATCGGTTAATTCGTTCGTGAGTTATCGTGAACAAAAGAAATCCAAAAAAAGTGTTTTTTCGGGATTACTCTGAAATTTTCGGTTCGATCAATCAAAACCTGTAAATCAATTATGAGGATGATAAAACTGCGTCGAATGCCGCCAACAGCGTGAAAATCGGTTGATCCATTCAAAAATTATTGCGATTTGAAAAATCCAAAAATAATATTCGATGAAACTTCTATCAGACTTTTGAGCTGGGAGAGCTCAAATGCATCAAAATATTATCTCTCCGAACTCAATGAGCTCAAAATATCACATAAATTATATACTTATTGAAAATATTTCTATTTAATACTAAATTACAACCATCAAGCCAAACCAAACGACTGCTAGAGTAAAATTTCATTGAAATAGACCCAGAATAGATATTTGTTGATTTATAAATACACTGATAGAAGGATTTGTTTGTAGTTAAAAAGATTTGTTAATATTTAACAAATCGTTTATTAGAAGCCATTTGTTAGTCCTTAACAAATATTTCTTAGTATTTAAGAAGATTTAGTAATATTTAATAAATGAATATCAGATTTATTAAATACAAACAAATCATTTTAAATACTAAGAAATATTTGTTTAATACTAAAAAGTGGTCTCTAATAAATGATTTGTTAACTATTAACAAATATTTTTTTAAAACAAATAAATCCTTCTATCAGTGTACATGTAAGCATGTAAATTGGAGCTAATTTTCTTCACTGTGGAGATATCTCATGGCCGAAAGTGCCGAAACAAAACTCCTGTGAAAAATTCTATGAAAATCAAATACGAACCTTGAAGGTTCTTCACGGAAATTGAATTTTGGCACACCTTAATATATATATATATATATATATATATATATATTAAGGTGTGCCAAAATGTAACTTCCGTGAAGAACCTTCAAGGTTCGTATTTGATTTTCATAGAATTTTTCACAGGAGTTTTGTTTCGGCACTTTCGGCCATGAGATATCTCCACAGTGAAGAAAATTAGCTCCAATTTACATGCTTACATGTACACTGATAGAAGGATTTATTTGTTTTAAAAAAATATTTGTTAATAGTTAACAAATCATTTATTAGAGACCACTTTTTAGTATTAAACAAATATTTCTTAGTATTTAAAATGATTTGTTTGTATTTAATAAATCTGATATTCATTTATTAAATATTACTAAATCTTTTTAAATACTAAGAAATATTTGTTAAGGACTAACAAATGGCTTCTAATAAATGATTTGTTAAATATTAACAAATCTTTTTAACTACAAACAAATCCTTCTATCAGTGCA
>JZSA01007742.1:0-44078 GCA_000956155.1 Cotesia vestalis
AAATTCTACTTCATTGTTTTCCAATTTTAAAAACAATACTTTTCAGTTTTACAAAAATTAGACTGATGGATCAAAAAACAACAGTGTTCTTCGTATTTATTTTTACTAATTTTTAGCTTATGGTTGTTTGTTTGTAATAAAAAATTTAAGGCATCATTTATCTTTTATAAATTTCAATATTACGCTCAAACGATCATTTCAAAATCTATATATTCCAATGAGTATATGTTAGACTTTAATTTTTATAATATTCAATGAATTATAAATAATGTAAAAATTAGTTATTTTCCATCAATAAACAGCATCAAATAACTCAAATACTCTAAATAATAAAAAATAAGCCGTAATACTCAACCACCATATAGGATTAGCTTATAAGAATAATGAGATGTTGAACCACCTATCGGTCGTACGGCGTAGGGTATTAGGTATCGGTCTGGCAAGCGCGCGGCTCGCGTTCGATTCTAAGTTAGGGTAGATATTATTTTCACTTTATAACTACTGAGTTGTAAAAATTAGGTCAACGTGAGATGCAAAATTTACTCAGCCCTTCATAAAAATAAAATGACAACAAATATTAAATCAAATCTTTCTTTTTTATTATTTCAATTCAAGTAAAATTCAAAGAAAGTATTGTAATTTTACATACTTAGCTAATCTAAAAATATTTGTAAAATTACAAAACCGTTTTGTAAAATTAGTAATCTCACAGAGCTATATATGTTTTGTAATATTACTATACTCGATTTTAATTTCAAATAAACGTTTTGCCTATTAGCTTTCAATACATTTCTTGTAAAATTACAATAGAACTTTTTAATATTTTTGACATTTGGAAGGTGTTTACAAACATTTGATGAATATTGAATATATTAATGATGCACATGAGATTTAAAAAGTCACAAGATATTTAAAAAACGAATGCTATAAATTCAAATTTAATTAAAATCATTTTTGTATTAAGTTTTTTTTAATCCCTGAAAAACGGCGGTTCAAATCTGCTACATTTGATATAATTATATAATACGTGTTCTTTAAAACACAAAATGAAAATAAATTTTTTTTACTTTGTCCAATCGACTTTCGAAACATAAAACTCGATCACTTAATCGGAAATATTATTCGTAAAGACAGGCAAATTCAAAACCATACAAAATGTTCATAAAATAATTTATAATCATCAATAACTAAAATTAAAATATGATTGAATTATTTTCTCTGGTCGAAAAAACAATGTTATTATAAGAGACTTGATCAATTTTTGACTAAATAACTTATAACAATTATAGATATGGACAAGCAATTTACGAATGAATTAATTCACTTAGTTGAAATAATAACGTCTAGCTAAACTTTCTACGCGTGAGAAAATTTAGCGTTTCTGCGCCATCTAGCGGAATCTGCAAAAGTACTTACAAAATTGCGCCAGTTGAAACAGTGACTGATTACCTACTCAGTGATCAAAAATGGATTTGCTAATATTCGATTTAGTAATTAAAATCAATTTTTTTATCCCATGATTGAATTGATTTTTGTAAACAATTAATTTATTAGATTTCTGTAAATTTTTTTAAATCTTTCAATTTAACTTTTTAATATAAAATCAATTAACATTATTAAATTTAATTCAGATGAGACTACTGTTGAATCTAAGACACACAAAATAAATCTCAATAAAATGCACACCTAAGACCCTTATTGGTGTGCAAACTGATCGGTAGTTTCCAGCAAAGTATCGGTAGTTGTAGCTGTGGTTGTAGTTGTAATTTTAGGGTAATAATAGTAATAGCTGGGGTATATGTAGTGGTATTAGATAAGTTTAAACGCGCGCGCATGAAACGTTGGCTGTCGCGAAGGAGGAACATCTATTACCCGTACTGTACTGGTACATAGACCAGACCAACTACGACGATGGAGAGGAATTGTCGAGGGTGGTAGTTTAAGTTGGAGTGCGGGTAAGAGTAGTCGAGCGGCAAATTGTCCGCCATCTTACCCACCTTACTTTATATATCTGTGTATATATTGTACCTTAACTCACACCAGACACACTTTGCACACCCGACCCGGATGCACAGACACGTCCAACTTAACCATCGACTCACCCCTCACCCCTCATCTCTCATTCCTCAGTTTAGTCCTCTATTTTTACTCAGTTTTTTTTTTGCCCAGCTTCATCTGTCTGCTTTTTATAATTCTAGGTCTTACTGTCAGGCAAGGGGGAGGAAAGTAGTAGCTTATTAAGCTATTTCTCTCACTTTAGAAATGTTGGTTCTTCTTTCATGAGGGCACTCTACTATACTACCCCTCTGCTGTTTTTTTAGAAGCTTTAGATTACTCGGCGGCCAAGTTATAAGCACTCGTGTTTCAAGTTTATTACCTTCATCGTGACAGCCGAAGAGCAATCAGTTGCTGTTTGTTATTTGAGTCTTTCAATTTTATTAGTGTTTATGATTTTATAAAAATAATTATTTTATTTTTGAATGTTTAAATTTTACTAAAATCTTTTGTTTTAAAAGTTGTACAAATATAAAAGACTAATAGTATATTTCACACGTAGGGAAGTAAAGTAAGAAATACTTCGGCTTCGCCTCGGTCAACAATTACATGTGATCTGAGGCTTTCTTATTTACTTCCCGAGGAGTGTATGCTATTTTTCTCCTCGACGGAGGCGGAAAGCGGCATTTTCGTTTAGCGCAGCGGGAGGAAAATTGACGCTTTCCGCCCGGAGGTGAGAAAAATTTATATATTTATGATTTATTAACATAGAAATTTTCTGCATGCAAAATTATTCAATTACGATTGAAGAAATTTATTTATTAATTTTTTTATTTATTGACTTATGAACCTAACAGCTCATTGGCCATGCAATGAAAAAATCACGTAAAAGTCCAACTATACAATGTTTATGGTATAGATTTACTGCCTAAAATAGGGTAGGTATCGTTTTTGGCCAACTTAGTACTGTTTTTGGTCAGCTAACATTTGAATTAATTTATAAAAAATTATAATATTATAATCATATTTATGTTGAGTTTTAAAAAATTTATATTAAAACAAAATCAGTTTTTAATAGTTTATTAACATAAATTCATTTCTATAGTTTATTTGGACAATAAATGTCCATAAACGGTACTTCTACCCTATTTGACTCTTATCATAAATATTTTAGTTTAATTGATATAATTATTTACAGTTAAGCCACACTGAAAAAAAAGTATTCTGCTCCGCACTGTACAGTATCGCTACTGTCAGTATCCACACGTTGCTATCTAGAGGAAAGTGAGATTAGGAGAACTGTATACTAACGGCAGCAATAGTTTCGTAAATGGCACCGAATAGATCGTGACGATCAGTATCCAGACTGCTACTCGTAGCTGTACGGATTGTACTCGCAACGATCCACTCGTTACTATCTAGTTACTATACAGTAGATGCTGCCGAGTAGAAAACTTTTTTTTCAGTGCACAACTAAATTATAATCGAGATCGGATTAATATTAAGATTTAAACGGTAAAAAATTTCAAAAAAGATTGCTTTGTTATTATTTTTCTTTTTTTATAAAAAAAATAAAAACATTTATTGAGTTTTAGTCGATTGCTAAAACGTTCACTATTTTGAAGCTTGAGCACTCAAAGTTACGTTTCGAATAGGAAACTAACGATATCTATCCTAAGTATCCATCCAATCGCACATTTAATTAACATACGATCTAAAGAAATATGTCGGCGGAGCGCTTATATCACTGAAAAAAGCCGATCTACACCATAGGGAGTTGAACAGCTCGATTTTTAGCAACTTTTAATACACTCTCCATGAGAAAAAATCTCATGCCCTCTAAAAATCATTTTTTTTTCGTTATTTCTAAACAAATTCAATACGTTTCTATTGCCTAAATAATAATAATAATGTAAAGTTATAGGAAAGTAAAAAAATTTTCAAGTGGCCTTTCCATTTGAATTTAAATAAATAATTGAGATTAAGACTGAATATGAGTAAAAATTTCATAGCACGAGTACTGAAGAGTTAACAATCCCTGATAGCCAAGTTGGTCGCAATTTTCCTGCAACTTACTGCCGCAACTTGTTACCAAGTTGGCAGCAAGTCTTGAAAATGTACTCGGTTGTTGTCAACTTGTTCACTAAGTTGTCAGCAAAAACTGCATCTGAAACTTTTTCACATCAAGTTGACGACAAATTTCTCAAGAAATTTGGCGACAAATTGCGGCAGTAGATTGGTCTTCTTTTTCTCAGAAACTTGTAGCCAACTTGATGCCAACAATTACAATTTCGGAACTTGATCGCAAGTTGTCGCTAAGTTGGTGGCAATTATCTGACACCAACTTTGTTGGTCTGAAACTCTGCCCTGATAGCCACCTTACCTATAACTTACTGTCAACCTACGTCCACAATTTGAAGCAAACTTGACGGAAAGAGTTGGCAAAGCAAGCGATTACCTATAAGTTACCAATAAGTTACTCTGCAAATAGGGTAGAAGTACGGTTTGTGGTCACTGTACCGTTTATGGCCATTTATTGTTCAAATAAACGATAGAAATGAATTTATATTAATAAACCATTACAAACTCAATTTGGTTTAATATGAATTCTTAAAAACTCAACAAAAATATATAGTTATTGTTGGATTCTCTGAGCAAAAATAAATACTAGTTACAAACTTTTAGTTTTATATTTTAGATATTTTCTTCTTAGAAATATTTATTTTATAAAAATAACGTATTTTCTTTTGTTAGTTTTTAAATGTGAAAAACACATTTAAAGCACATTCGTGCAGCTAGAATAAAAAATCCTGTATAGGCTTGATTTTATGACCTTAAATACTTGAATTGTACAAGGTACAATTAGATACAATTAGATTCAATTGGACTCCTTATTTTACGCTGTACAGTACCACCAAATATTACGGTATTAGTTAAGAAGAAAAACATGACTTTTACTAAGGACAATACAGAGGGTTAGACCTCACAATAAAATAGTTTTAACATTATAGTTAGTCTGCGGCTAAACTCTGTCAAGTAACGACACTTCTCTCGATAGATTCCTTTTTAAAATAAAGATTCTATTTAAATCACTTTATGTGGATAATAATCTTGTCTTTTCTCTTTAGTTATTATTAATCCTATCCATAACTTCCTACAGTTATAATGTTATAATTTTTTATAAATTAATTCAAATGGTAACTGGCCAAAAGCGATCCTTCTACCCTAGACGTCAAAACTTGCTCTATAAATATTTCAGTCAAATTGTAGTAAAGTTAAAAAAAAATTTAACTACAAGTTTGATTATTAACTTGTATTCAAGTTGCGGTCGTAGATATTTATCAATTTGCTTACAACTGTTGTTGAGTGAAGAATTACCGTCAACTTAATGTTAAGTTACCTGTGACTGCTGGAAGTCAACTACTTTCTGAAAAAGAGCTGGCTATCAGGGTTAATTTAACAACCCTGATAGCCAAGTTGGTCGCAACTTTCCCGCAATTTGCTGCCGCAACTTGTCACCAAGTTGGCAGCAAGTCTTGAAAATGCACTCGGTTGGTGTCAACTTGTTCACCAAGTTGTCAGCAAAAACTACTTCTGAATTTTTTTCACATCAAGTTAACGACAAGTTTCTCAAGAACAAATTGCAGCAGTAAAGTGGTCTTCTTTTTCTCAGAAACTTGTAGCCAACTTGATGCCAACAATTACAAATTCAGAACTTGACCGCAAGTTGTCACTAAGTTGGTGGCAACTATCTGACACCAACTTTGTTGATTTGAAACTCTGGCAATCAGGGAATAGAATAGTTGATAAGATAGTTTCCATAAAATACTTGGGCGCGCGTAACTACTTTTACAGGCAGAGATAGCAAAGTATTTATCCGATAAAGAAGAGTCTTATCAACTGAGTTACGAAATATTACAGCATAGAGGGCGGTACAAACTAACATTATTATTATGTATTATATGTATGGACACTCACATTATTATTGTTACAAAGAGTTTGTTGTTGTGATAAAAATGGCGATGTCCGGGTTGTTAAAACGTGTTATTGGTAAAAATTTCGATTTAATCATTTACAACGGCTCGGTAGCTTGTCAAGCGCAACAATCTCGTCCCACAACATCTTGGACATATGTCGAAAAACCAAAACCTGGTATTAAAGGAAAAAGTTACCGAAGACATGTACATTTCGAGGATAAGTACACCGTCAAGCCTCTTCAGGTTACTAATCTTGCTGGACGGGATCCTATTACAGGTAATATATATTGTTTTTGTTAACTGTAAAATTATTGTAATTTAGTTTCTGAATTTCTTGTAATTTTTATATGTAATTTTAATTTGATATGGGTTATGTTTTTTTACTTTTTGTTCTTTTCCGAAAATTTGTAAGAGACATCTCGTTCTTGTGTTTTTTTAAGAACTAAATTTATAAAAAAAATTGTTAATATGAATCCTTCAATTATGATAAAAAACTTTCAATGTGAAATCAATATTTAAATGGAAAAATTATAAAAATTGTTCATTTTTATAACACTAAAGTTGACGGATAATAAAAATTTTTTTAAAATTTTATAGCAATTAAATTATTAAAAAAAAAAAAAGAGTTTGCACTTCGAAATTTTTTTTTTAATTTCTAGATGTGGAAATTTTTAATTCAAATTTGTTTATAGTAATTTAGTTGTTATAGAAATAAGAAAAATCGACCGTTATCTGTTAACTTCATGATATCGCGTTAGTAATGTCAAAAGGGCGCATCTTAACATCTACGCCCGTTTGGCTCTGCAGAGCCAAAAGGGAGTATAAAAAAAATTGTTTTCACTCCAACTAACGTAAAAATATTCATAATATTTAGATCTGTAAGAAAAGTGAATAAATAGTATATTACACACCGAGGGAAGTAAAATAAGAAATGTCTCAGATCACATGCAATTGTTGGCCGAGGCGAAGCCTAGGTCAACAAACATGTGATCTGAGGCTTTCTTATTTACTTCCCGAGGAGTGTATACTATTTTTTTTTTTCGTATACGTCCTTTTGGCTCCAAGACAAAAAAATTCTAAAGCATAAAGGCGTATCATTTTTTTTAATCATAATTAATTATTAGCCTTAAAAAAAAAGAAAAGTTATAACACGTAAAAATAATGACTCTTCTACTCATTTTATTTTGAGAGAATATGTATTTGATTGAAGAAGAAACTAAAATATCAATTTAGCTAGGCACTACGATATTATCTCCATTATCATTATCTTTTACTTCTGAAAGTAAAAAATAATAAAAACATATTGTGCTTGTAAATCTAAACTTTAAAAAAATTCTTTTATCTGATATGATTTTGTAATTTGTACAATTAAACATCATTTATTGCACTTCATCAGTGGAGACATAATTATTGGGTCAATAGAAATGAAAATTTTGTAATGGAGTCAAATACATTTTTCTTCAAATAGAATGTTACTGTTATTTTGATTTTTTTATTTTTTTAATTCAATTCCATTTTTTCTTTTAAATAAAATAAATTAAAAAGTCATTATTTTTACCAGAGTTATAACTCTGTTATAACTTTTCTTTTTTTTTTAAGGCTTATAATGAATTATGATTAAAAAAAAAATGATACGGTCTTTTGGCATTAAAACTTTTCTATTTTAGAGCCAAAAGGGCGTATACAAAAAAAATTTTTTTGTTCACTTTTCTTACAGATCTGGATGTTATAAACATTTTCAGGTTTGTTAGAGGAAAAAAATTTTCTTTATACGCTTTAGTCATTAGTAACGCGATATAAGTTGTAAATTTTTTTGCTTCCTCATAACTCATAGTTTCGATTTGCAAAAATGTATTCTAGAATATCCGTAAAAAAATCTAAAAAACTGCATTATCATTATCAAAAGTATTTATTTTATATTATAAAAATCCACCATTTTTCAGTAATTTTCACTAAGTAAGATTTTTGGTTTTTTCTAATGCAATTCAGACTCTAAAAACAGATTCTAAACGTCCTTAGAAAAATCTATAAAATTTAATCATCATTATTAAAATGAATTGAGTTTCAAAAGGGTATCTTTTCATTTTTGATTAATCGAGACAAAAAACTGGTTATCTTCAATTATAAATATTCTTATTGAACTTTTTCAATTTATCTACAAAGTGCTATCGGTTATGAAGCTACAATTCGATTTTCATTTAAAAATCTTCATAATTCTCGAAGTACTTAATATTTAAAAGATCAAAAAACTGTTCTTTTAAAATATGAAAAGGTACCCTTTTGGAAATCAGCTCCTTAAATATAAATGAGAAAGTGACTGTTATACATTAAAAAACTAACATTTTTGTCATGTCTGAAAATTTTTGTCAACACTATGTGTAAACTGATAATTCAATTGATTTTTCCAACAGAAGGAGTCTGAAACATGTGCATTATGATTCAATAATTCAAGTTATTTCAAACATCCTAAATGCATAGTTCGAACGTTAAGAGAATATATATTCTGTTGGATTTCTGAATTAAATTAATTTTACTTCTACTCATACAATTGGAATTGATGAAAACTTCATTAAAAATTCGTTTTTATTGTGTGAGAATTAAATTGTAGCTCTAGACTTTCATGCTAATAAAAAGTAAATAGACAACTGTTAGCGACTTTGGTTATATCATATCATAATCATACATGAATTGATTCTACTATTTTCCAGCAATACACCAATATCTATTTGTATGCAATCAAAATTTATTAGTGTAATTTTTCAACACACTTCACATTCAATACCTTATTACTATTCAAGTTAATATTATATGTACATTAAGCCTGAGATCTGAGATCATAATAATGACGATGTAACGGTCTGTTGACGTTCTTAGGTTTTATTCTTTTACACAAACTGCAGAGCTGACTAATTCATACGTGAATTTAGAAAGTTTAACGGATAAAAGAGAGACTTATACTGCAAACCTAATTGTACAACTTGTGTAACAGCTTCTCGAGGTTTGTTTGCAGCTGCATCAACAGAGTTCCGCGTGCATTTTCATCAGATGCGTCATTTAGTCTCTGATATAAGGAAAAGTTTTGAGAAATTCGCGTGTATAGTAAAAATAAAATCATGAAAGATATAATATACTGTGTAATCGTTGTGTAATAATTCAATTGCAATATAATAATAATGAAATTCATCTAAACTTTTTAGATCTTAGATTAAGTTTGAAACCACATTTACAATATTTTTTTACAACTTATGTATTTTTAATAATGAGTTTAGTTTGTAATAAAATAACTCTTGTTTGTCTAAAGCTTAAAATGACTTTCATTTTTGTTATTGACAAACTTTTTTGATAATGATAAAGCATCGAAAAATTTTCATCTGTCTCTTGTCTTCCATTATTCATATTTTTTGCGACAAACTTTTCTCCGAGCATACAACATCATAAAAATTAAAAAAATAAATTTTTTCTACGACAATAGTTACTTTATATTTAACTGTAAATTGTAGGTGATAATTGGAGAGCCGATAAATTACCATGGTTGTATAGATAAAATAACAACAAAAGAAAAAAAAATAAACAACCAACCGGTTAATTAATTATTCAACGAGAATACCAGTGATTCAATATACAATGCATTGCAGAAATTCTTAACTTTTTTGTTCGGTCATATAAAAATTAACGGTAACTTTGAATACATTTTTCGCTTCGCCAAATTTAAAATGATTGATTTATTTTATTTGAATAATCATTTACAATTTTAATTTAAATTTCTAAAATTAAAAATTGTTCTTGATTATTGAATCATATTTTTTTTACTATATATGTTGTAGATAAAATACGTCAAACGGAATTGGAAAAATTATGAACAAGCTGCTCAAATATGGGATCAGAAAGATTCGATTATTGCTACGCGTATCAAGAAAAATCAATGATCATAATTAAGAAGAAATTTTTTCGAATGTATCTATAGACTTTAATAACGAAATGTATTTATTTTATGTATTTAAAAGTTAATAAATTATGTTACAATTTTATATAAATCATTTGGGAACTGTTTCTCGCACAACTATATTTTATTATAACGTACGTTTTTCAAATATTCATTCTTAGATTCTAGTATCTGATTCTACTGCTAAATGACAAATAAATAATCATTTTTTTCACCACTAGAAAAAAAATTATCCAGCATTAAAGCGTTTCCATAAGCAAACTTTTTTATGGCATGTAAGTGATCTTATTGCAAAGTGGCATGAATATTTCATTGATTTAAATATGTTTTTTAGTAATTAATTTAATTCATTTGATGTTAATGAATTAAAATTGAATAAATTGATAGAATAGTAATTAATTGTTCATATATTTGAGTCATTTTTAGCTTTGAAAATCATATGTATGCAATACATTTATTCTTTGAGTGAATTTTCCTTCTATGCTAGCTAAAATATCGATTATGATTTCCTCCATGTTCTCTGAATGTTTTTTAACAATTAACTCATTTCGTAGTAAGTAAATTGTAATCCTGAAAATCAATTTCATTTTCAATTATTTTAAAAATTTATTTATTTAATTTAATGCCAAAGCAATGGCTATATTGCAAATATATACATAATAATTACAAAAAAGTAAACGTATTTTAATGAGATGTTAATACAATGAGTTTTCAAAGATATCATTTCTGTCAAACACTAGCAAGGTAAATAGATATTCAAACTATAAATTTATGTGACGTAGTTTTGAGAGATTAGATTGATTTACTAAATTCTGAGATTCAAAATTGTGAATATTCACTATTTAAAATAGTTAAAAGTATACTACTACTAAATAGTGAATTTTCACTAATCGAAATAGTGAACGAATCACTCTTTTGAAATAGTGACGACATTCACTTATTAAAATAGTGAACAAACCACTAATTGAAATAGTGACCTAGTCAGTACTGGTATAGCTGTTATTCACTCATAGAAATAGTGGAATTTTTATTAACAGATTAATCAAAATGACATTTTTAATGATTCAGGAATTTTAGAATATTTTTTTTCGTTCAATTTATCAAAAAACCGTGTTTTATAAAAATTGTTAAATGTAATTTAAAAACTGATTCTCCGTCACTGTCTTGTTCGTTTTGCTCGTCATGTATACCTTCATAGTTCACTTCAAGATCACCGAATTGTTGTCCTCGAATATTATTATCAACATCTTCATTTCCAGCTTTATCGTTATCATCCATATTATTCAAATGATTCTTCTGAATATGTCTCCTCAATGAATAAAAAAATCTAAAACGACGCCGACAACCATTTTGAGCACACTGGAACCCTGAATCACCCATGCCCCGATTAATCGACAAGACATGATGTTAACTAGATACATACTTAAACCATCTAATGCTCCAGGAACTGATTAATTGCATAAGGAACAGTTTAATCTTTGCATATTGTTCAAATTTTTTATACTTATAAATCTAGAAAAACATTAATTTTGTTGAATTAAATTAGTTAAAAAATATAAAAAATTATCTTTATTATTTACCATCTAAAATATGGTGTTAAAAAGATAAGGTTAATTTCCTTGAGCCAATAAAATAATATTTCAACGTTTGATAGCTACATGTAAATAAATTAATAAAATACTGCATTTAAAATCTTAAAATTTGTTGATCAATATTCACACTATTTTTTAATAGATTATGAGTGTAATTCTAGCAAACATTAATTTTTGAAATAATAATAAAAATGCAAATTTTACATTTGTTGAAAAATAAAAAAATGCACTATTAGAAGATTAAAACATTTTCGAGTCAATTTTTTAAAATTTATAATTTTTAATTATTTATTAATTATCTTTTAATTTCGAATATCAATATGAATCTTGTAGTTTCAAAGTCGTTCCTATATTTACTTAACAGCAATTACGTTTTTCCTAATTTAATAATAAATAAGTTTATTTACCTTTAAAAATTTTGATGATTTCTGGATCATCAACTACGGATAGAAGCTTTGAACTCAGTTCATCAACTGAGAGTGAAGAATAATATTCCATTAGATTAAACTCAATAAATGTGTTCTTTTTTGTTAATATACATCAATCTGGAATAAGGAATAAAAGATGAATTACAAATAAGAAAACTTAAATTAAATAACTCATTGTAAAAATTCAACTAAAACATAAAATTTTATGACACTGAAGTTAGCAGACGTCTAAAAATTTTTGATTTTTTTTTATTAAAAAAAAATACAACTAAAAAGATATTTCTAAAAAATAGCACTTATGGTTTTTTAAGTTTTAAACATGTGAAATTTTTTTTTTTATTTTTTGATTAAAATTTTTTCAATAAAAAAGTCCTAAAAATTTTGCATTCAGTAAAACAAATGTTCCGATAACAGTTTATAAATTTAAAACAAAAAAGTTATTTATATTAGAAATATTATCAACAAATAATTAAAAATCAACTAACAGGAATGATTAATAGCTTTTTAATAGTCAATGATAAATTTAATAAAAAAATGATGAATTTAATACAAAAAAGTATTGAAAAATTGATATCAACAAAAACATAACCCTCATTCATAGGAAATTAAATTAAAGTCTATCGTCATAGAAAAAATAAAAAAAATAAATAGCATGCAAACAGTCACTTACTTTTAATTAATCAAAATTCGAATAAAGTGGTAAAATAAACGTACCTGAGATAGACAATTAATTAATTATCGCAGCGATAACTAAGAACTTGGCAGAAAGATCACAATCACAAGAATAATAACATAATAACATTTATAAAAACTCATGTGATGGCGCTATCAGCGGCGCATATCTGGAATGTCACTATTTTCACAGTGAAGTTTACTTCATTTCACTATTTTAGTAGTGAAATCAAGAGTCACTAGCCCAAATAGTGAGAGATTCACTAATTTCATAGTGAATTGAGGAGTCACTATCTCAAATAGCGAGATTTTCACTATTTTAATTTTAGAGAGTATGAAGATGTCACTTCGCATGTGTGTAAACTCCTTATAACTTATGAACGGTTTGACCAATTGAAACAGGATTTGCGGTTTTCGGAAAAGTTTCGTTTCAATTAGATTTTGAGAAAGCTTAGAAATAACATGTTAAAAAAAATTTTTTTTTTAGATAACTTTTAAACTAGTGTATCGATAAATTCCAAAAACTAATCGGATCTTAACCTCGAAAAACAACATCAATTGCCAGGAACTGCTTTAAAATTAGTTTATTCGTGCCAAAAAAGTCGCTGTCAAAAATTTGAAAAAAATTGTTTGAACGGTTTGACCAATTGAAACAGGATTTGCGGTTTTCGGAAAAGTTTCGTTTCAATGAAATTTTGAGAAAGCTCAAAAATAACATGTTAAAAAAAATTTTTTTTTTAGATAACTTTTAAACTAGTGTATCGATAAATTCCAAAAACTAATCAGATCTTAACCTCGACAAACAACATCAATTGCCAGGAACTGCTTGAAAATTAGTTTATTCGTGCCAAAAAAGTCGCTGTCAAAAAATTTGAAAAAAATTGTTTGTTGTATATAACTTCAAAATATTTTTCTTGATCACTTAATTAGTAGAAAAAAATCTTTTTGTACCTAAGAAAAAAAACTACGTCGATTGTTGCAAATAGCATCAAAGTCAGTCAATTTGTTTGAGAAATATTTAATGTTAAATAATTTTAAAAAAGTGTTTTTTTAACACAACTTTGAAATTTTACGTTGAATCATTTGGTAGATAAAAAATGATCTTTCTGTGCTCGAAAATATCACAATTAAAAATTTTCAAAAAAGTATTTTTTACAACCACTAAATTTTGAGCTCGAAAAAAGTACATGCATTTTATTTTTGAGCTTCACCAACTCAAAACTTTAGAATAGACAATTTTTCGAGCGTTTTAAACTCGTTCATAGCGGGAAGTTCTAGAGATGGCCTGCATCTTTTTTAATATTTAATTTTTCTAGTTGTAATCTTCTTGTTTGTATATTATCAAAATATGAATAAATAAATGATGAGTAATTTGATCGAAAAAAAAGTTATTGTGTTATTTTAACTAAGCTTTAAAAAATATCCTAAATATGTGCCTCTAGTATAAAATACTCTTTTTAATTAATTAATTATTTTTTGACCACTACGCGCCATCTATGAACATACACTATGACTTCATCAGTATTAACCGTAGAATGTTGCTTGTACCCTGATGGCCTCACTTTTTGAGCAAAAAGATGCAGTTGACATATTTTAGTGAGGGTATCGTGAAATTTACGAAATATCTTTCTGTGTTAAAGTTTCACACAAATAATTAAAAATCTATATCCCAAATTCAAGTAAAAGTTGACATAAAGCTTGTAATCAACCCTTTCATTACAAGTTTACTGAATAAACTTGCTGATTAAGTCTTGACGTCAAATTGGAGAGCAACTTACTGTCAACGTAACTGAAACTTTTGCTATTTCAATTCCTTACTTTAATATAATTAACGATTCCAGAAGTAGATCAAAGGCAACTTTCAGTTAGCATAGCTATCAAGGTACTTACATTATCACCAAAAATTTACCCCAATAACCAAAGTTGCGGCGCAGAAGTTGCTATCTACCCTGATAGCCACCTCATACTATAAGTTCTTGTAGATAAGTTAGCGACAAGTTATCGTTAAGTTAACGTCAAGTCTACAAATGCTCATTCTTATATACAAGTTGACACTAAGATAGTGCTGATATTTAAAAACAAGTTATCTATAAGCTTATAATCAACTGGAATAGAAAATTGCGGTAACTTAACGACAATTGTTTCAATACAATTCGTTGAAGTAAAGTTGACTATAACTTTACGATAAGTTGTAAATTAACACTTATTGCCAATTACTTTAATACAACTACTTTTCGTCAAGTTATCTATAATTTACGGCTGGTTATCTGAAAGTTACAGTATGAAATGACTATCAGAGTAACTTTTGCAGTCATTCTACCACCAATATGCTCCGTAGCCTAACACCAAACTACGCCGACAGATAGACATTAGCTTGCTACCAAGTGGTTATTGGGATATATTATCACCAGGAATTTATATTATTAGCACTATCTCTGATAGCCAGTACTATCTCAGAAAGTAGTGGACTTTCAGCAGTTACGGTAAACTTAACATGAAGTTGGAGGTAATTTCTTACTAAATTACTTACAAACAACAATTATGTTGGTTGTCAGTCAAATCTAGAAGATTATACTCCTTGGCAACTTACTTCAGTAAATTGTTAACCATCGGTAAGTCTACTTATTTGAGAGAAATGCTCATCGATGATGATTCTAGGTGATCAGAAAGAATTGCAATTAAAAATAACAATGTAAATTTTTTAATACCTAAGTTCAGAACATATTGCTAAAAACATTCTTTTGTTATATCATCAATACGATTATGGCAAAATCTTCCATCGGATGTTTTAGAAGCGAGTTCTTTAGAAGTCTTCAAAAAGAATTTGTTTAACTACCTTCTGTCAAATGACTTAAAGATTGATTAATATTTCTAAATTTATATGTGCAATGTTATGATATATTATTTTGTTTAGCTAGTTATTTACAAGATGTTTATTAACTTTCATTCCAAATAAGAAATTGACTTATTTAAATCTCATTACAATTTAATCATAAATTATTACCAAATATACTTTTAAATTTATAATATTATTAAGCTTAATTCATTCTTATATAACTTTATAGTTTTTGTTTGTTATATTGTTACACATGTTAATTTCATGTATCAATTGTATTTTTGTATGTTTTCAATCCCACAAGAATTATTGTATTTCATACCTTGCCATTTGGCCTGTGCCTTGGCATTTATTATTAATAAATAAATAAATATAATAAATAAATAACAGTTCAAAGCAAATTGACGAAAATCTACGGGCGCAACTTGAATACAAGTCAACAAACAAACTTGCAGTTAAATTTTCATTCAACTTTACTAAAATTTGACTGAAATACTTGTACAGTAATTGATGTCTAAATGCAAAGTAACTTATCGGTAACTTAACTAAAATCGCTGGCTTTGCCAACTCTTTCCGTCAAGTTTGCTTCAAACTGCAGCAGTAGATTGATAGCAGGTTTCAGATAAAGTGGCTATCAGGGTAAGCCTGACTCTTACCATCCGTAAGTCTTTCACAATCTCTCTGTTATCGACTCTCGCTACAAAATTCCCTTTTTTACTTACTGAAGCTCCAGATCTAATTTTGACCTTATTCTCACAAAAGTACAATCTTTCAGCGCCACTAGATAAACGATCGCTGCAGATGATCAGGATCTCGATAAGCACAGAAAGAAATAACGAAAAAAACTGGTTAGAAAGAGAAGAATAAAGTCAGCCCAGCTATGAGATGTATAAGGTAGAAGGCGTAATAAAACCGAACGAATTCTTCGTAAAACTAACGGTCTGCCCACGACGTTTGTTCACTACGTGAGCACATGTCATACATATACCTGCCGGGTTATATTTTTATTTTTATTTGTTCTTCTTAGTGTTTAGTACTCATTTCTTGCATTATTCTTCACTCGCGTTTGCTCCATATCTCTATATTACTTCCCGTTGCGTAGGATGACGAGATCTTCAACATTTAATGTTATACTTATGTATAAATTTGTTTACAAAAAATTCATATTAAAATAATAATTATCATTAATAATGCTGCTCTGTGAGATTATATTATGCCAAGGCTGTGAAATATATAAGTTAAAAATGTTTCATTTTTTATTTGAAATAAAATTAATCATTATAATTGACTGAATTATCCGTTTTTTTTGTTGATAGTTTAATTTTTTTCTTTCATTGAAATAAAGTTGTATCTTTTTACACGCAATAAACTACTATTTGCAATTTAAATTAGGAACTTTATAAGAAATTGAAATTTTTTTATCGAAATAATTTTTTCATATATATAAAAAATTACTAATTGATAGAATTTAATTATTGCATACTTAAAAAAATAAATCAACCTTAAAAAAATTCGACTAATACATTTGAAATTTTTATAAAATTGAGAATTAAGCCAAAAATGAAATATAAAAAAAATATATTTTGTACGCCTCATATGCGAAGCGTTGAGGTAGTGCTCAACTCTCGACATGTCAAGAAATTTTGTATCTTTGCATACTAAAAAAGGAATATTTCTTATTAAGAATTTATATTTATGACTCAAGAACGTAAATTCTTGAAAATTTCTATAACTGTACTTTTTTGTATAAAAAATTGATTGCATCGATAAAAATAACTTTTATTAAACTTAAGTGAAGCTATCTGTTTTTTTTTTTTGCTTTTAATAATGCACAGTAAAAAATTTTTCGTCATTGTGTAGAGTGTTAAAATTTGTGTGTAGAATATTACACTCTAATATGTAGAATTTAACATTCTCATGTGTTGATTTAATGATTTAAGATACTAGAATGTTAAATTCTACACCCTAGAGTGTGATATTCTACACAGAAAAAAAGATTCACTTGAGCCAAGAAAATAATTTTTTCTTTTGACACAAGAAATTTCATTTATTCCAACGAAATTAATTCTCTTGCTTTAAGAAATACGTATCTTGATCCAAGAATTTATTTAAGTCAAGAAAATTTTCTTGTTTTGAAAAAATTCAGCCTCTTGCTCTAAATAATTTAGTTCTTGATAGAAGTAAATTTTCTTGTCTTGAGAAAATTTTTCTCTTGCTCTAAAAAATTAAATATCTTGATAGTAAATTTTCATTAATATTTTTATTGACTAACATGTCGAATGGGAAGATCAATAATATGCAATCATTTTTTTTATTCAATATGTATAATTGCATGCTAAAATAATTTAAAATAGGTATCAAATATTTAAGAGAAAAATTTTCTCAAGGTGAGAAAATTTCTTTCTTAGCTGAAGTAGGTGGCGCTGCTTCCCTAAAGGATCTAAAAATCTTGATCAAATATAAAAATTTATTGTATCAAGTATTTATGATAATTTGAATTAAGAAAAAATTACTTCCACCAAGAATAGAATTTCAAGAAAAATTTTTACTTCAGCCAAAACACAACTTCGGTCTTCCTTCAGGCACCCAAAAATTTTCTTGGGCCAAGAATTTTGTTCTCCAGTCAAGAAATTTTTCTTTTTGTGTACACACATATTGTAATACTCTACACAATAACGAAAAATTTTTTACTGTGTGGCAAAAAATTTTAACAACATTGTTATAATGCATATAAATCCATTAACCGATTAAATTTTATTTAGTCATCAAAATGTTGTGATTTATTCTGTACAATGTAAGAATCCTTGATTCTAAATTCTCGTTTTAAAAAATAATGCGTGAACTTACTTTAATTTATAAAATACAGTCGAGTCTCGTTATGAGTCCTATTTGTTTCCCTTTTTTTTTAACCAGACTCGCATTAATATGAGAGAGACACTAATAGGACTCATAACGAGACTCGACTGTATGTACTTTTGCTATTCGACCTTTGCCTGAAATTGAAATCAAATAAACAATAAGTATTCTGTCAAAAAACTGATACATTAAATTGATTATATTAACAAATCCATGAGTCAAGAAATCGTCTGGACATAACATTTATTTTTTTCTTCAGTGTATTGTACAGATGATACTATACTTCTTGACATGTGATTTATTTTTATGTCACTTGACTGTTAAGGTGTCCAGATGTCTTACATATTTTATATTATAGACATACAACAGTTACTGCAGTTATGCGTAGGTCGTTAATTAAAATATTTAATGAGTCTGATGCTCATATTTATATACCAGAATTTAATTTCTGCTAAATGATATTCTACATATAATTTTATTAAGTAAACCGGCAGTCATATTTGGCCTTGCGGTCACTGATTTTTCCAGTTCCGGCACCTTTTCAAAAGCCAATATACTCTTTTACGTCACTATGTATACTATGTATACATGTATATATACGTATGCGTGCTTTCATTCTCAATCGTTGCTGACCGTTAGTCAACCCAATAATGGAGTTATTTATTTATTTCAGATACTTAATTATCAATTAAAACAATTATTGGACTTATGAATTACCTCATCATTTTATAATGAATCTCATTTTATTTTTTACTGTTAGAAAAAATTTATCAACTAATTATCTAGTTACTCGTGATAATTAATATAATTAAAATTTATTTATAGAAGTAAGAGGTATTTTTTTAGATAAAAAAATTAAAAAAGAAAAAATAATTAATGACTGATAACATTGTATGAAAGTAATGATCTAATTGACTAGATAATTAAAGTGGTAATGATTAGTGAATGCTTATCATCATGTTATAGTAATTCACTTTCTTGAAAAAAAGGAGAAATACGACCACCGGAAATGTGATGTTCTTCATGCATCAGTGGTTTTTATTATTTACTCATCATCATCAGGTTTTGACCGTGTAAATCTGCAGATGTGTGTATTGGAATTTGCGAATAGAAGATGCTAATGAAAGTGATTTATTGTGATTTCATAACCTTAGGAACCATTAACTATCGAGTTAAGTCATGTTTGCAAACTTGTTTGGTAGAAATTTTTAGCGAACTTGTTTTGAGACGGTAGAGAAGTTTTTATTTGAATGTTAGTGAGTTTTATTTTGACCAGCGGAACTTATCGAGACGTAATTCTTTTTAAGTTTAGAAGTCCGAAAATTGTCAGTAATATTCAATTAGAATTTGAAAAATTGCTGTTTCTTATTTTTCATCACTTGCTGAATATTTTATTGATGATCCAAAAATTCGGTTTTGGTTCGAATATTGATTATATAACTGTATGTTAATTTCTTTTGTCAGATATGTCAAATGGAGCGACGTAGTTTCTTCTGTAGTTTCACTGTAGTTTCTTAAAACCTTATTTACTTCGTAGGTACCTATTTATTTTTTCAAAATTATAAACAAAATTTTTTAAATTATTTTTATACACAGAGATTCATAGTATATGGATAGAACCTGAATGTTTGTATAACGATACAGATTTTTATTCATTTTTTCGATAAATCAACTGATTAAAAATGACTACAAATAACAATTTTCGAGTGTTACTTTGATTGAACTTAATGTTAACTCTCAAAGGTTAAAGTTTCAGGAGAAAAATAATTGATAATCAGCAATATTACTTTGTTTTATCTTAATTTTTTTTTAATTTATTGACATTTTGGCTGTATTGCATACCTTCATGCCTTAAGTGCAAACTCGAAAGTGACTTCTTTCATAATATCAGTTGATTGACTTATCTGAAACAAAAAAAACCCGGCGGGGTTTTAATTTTTGCTAGAAAATCGAATGTGCTTTGCGCGCTTCTGTCAAAATGTTTATTCTCGACAATTTAATTAATCAATATTTTTACAAATTTTACTCATTGATATTTAACCTTTGCCATGATAACCGTTGCTGTGGTAACTGTTGCCACAGTTACCGTTGCTATGGTGACCGTTGCCATGGTAACTTGTCATCGTAACCGTTGCTATGGTAACCGTTGCCATCGTAATAGTTGCTGTGGTAACCATTGCCATAATAACCTAGGCTATGGTAATTTTTGCCATGGCAACCGTTGCTAACGTGATCACCATAGCACCGAAAAGCGACAATAATGGAAACGTCAAGTCAACTTTTTAATAAAGGATACTTAAATACACCGAGTGGACTACAAAAAAAAAAAAATTTTGAAAATTAGATTTTTGACACACTTGTTTTGGAACAAAAAAGCCGAAATTTCTTGAATTTTTTGTCAACTTTTTGATCCAAAAAATAGAAATGCATTATTAAAAAATTAAGGTATGCAATTTTGGACTCAACAATCTCTTTCTCATAACTGAGTACCATGATTGAAAATTTGTTAAAAATAGCCTTGAATTTGAGTCTCAGTATTCTATATACATTTTGAAAAATTTCTTCTCATTTAAAATTGTAATTTATTACTTACAAAAAATTAAGAATCAAAAACTCTGCTCACATAATTCAGTAAATACCATCATTTTGTACTAATTGCTAATTATAATAATTAACAATAAATTCAATTTTGTCACCATAAGTGTTATTCAATTATTTACCCAAATAACACTTATTAAACTCACCAATAAAAAACTGCGTTACATTCAAACTTTCCAAAACTGGAAACAACTTTAATTAATTACATAAGTATTAGGTTAACTAATGCATAAAATTATACTGCATCAAAGATTAACAGAATGATTGGCCGCAAAAAATCTCGGTCACTATTTTTGAGGGAATTCCTGCATAAAAATACTGCAGATAAATAATGTTTATTGAAAATATTCAAGCAAATAATTTAAACTACACACTCAGCACTATTCATCCGGTTATCAAGCCAATTCCAATTAGTAGGCCAATGAAATTCAGCAGTGTGTCGACCCGTTGGCCCGCTCAACCTGTTCTACAGTAGAACGCGACCAGCCACGAATCTCAAAAGATTTTTTTCCAGGATTCTCAATATTTAATGTAGTGGTAAAAGTTTCTGAAGGTTAACTAAAGAATCAATTATTGTCATTGTTATTCTAAAATAAAAATGTGTTTACAATGCGGAATAGGTTACGGCTTGGTCTTGCAAATGTGCACCTTTCAACGAGCTGACAGTCATTGTTGTTTGTCAGTTATCAACACATTCTGGATTTTAAATAATTTCTAATAATTAATTTTTACGAGGCGCCATGTTCTTCATTGTATTGTCCTTTCAAATTTTTACTTGCTACTTCGTATTTTTTCTCGTTAATTTGATAATAAATTTTTATGCTTTATGTTTATGAACGGTTTGCGGATGCATTGATTTATTATGATTGCTAGTATAAATCCATACTTAGTACATGATCTCAATTTTATAAAGTATGTAAAAAATAAAAAAAACGTTTCGTGCATTTCATGAAATTATACTATAAATTTTTTTATGAAACTGAAGTTGAAGGACATTAGAATTTTTTATCAGAATATTATAGCAATGAAATTATTATGAAAAAAAATTTTATTGAAAAATTTCACATGTAAAAATAAAAAACAGTTATCCGTAAAAATTTCAATAAAAGCATTTTTATTATTGTAATTGACTTAAAAGAATTAAAAAAATTGACAGTTGTCAGATAACTTCAGCATTATATTATTTAATTGTTTTTTTTTATTGTGTTTTTTTCATAAAAAATTAAAATTTTTAGTTCTTCTATGGATATTAAAAATTGTTCATAAAATCGAAAATTAAGTTGGTAAAAAAATTTTAGTCAGGAATTTTATTATAATTGAATACGACCGTGAAATAATGAAGGTCGAAATTCATTGAATTTTTTTTAATGAGGAAGAAACCAGTTATTAAAAAAACAATATTTTAAAGATGCAAGATTGTTGACCGAGTAATCTCCAAATCTTATAAGATGCTGATGGAGTGATTTGATTGCCCCAAGACATTTAAATCGGTTGATTCGTTTCGGGGATATTGTACGACACAATTTTTTTCACCTACACACCTCTATTTAAAAGTAAGCTAGCAAGTAGGTGTTTATTTAGTTTTTTTACACCGTGACTACTTCAGATTATAATGAATGACAGTTAAAACTCTTTGAGATTTGTAATTTTTAATAAAGTAGCGAATAGTATATTGCTAAATTATGAAGTAAAATGGAAAGAAGAAAACTTATCCTCGATAGCTAATAAAAAAAAAAAATTAAAATACAAATATGTCGTTCTAAGAACTAGCTTTTAAATAAATCAACAAATAGTGATATAATTTTAATCTTAAATATTTCGCGTCTTCCTTGCTTAGATAGTTAAAATGAGGTGCTTGTGATAAAATTATAAATCAGCTGACTTATAATGAATAAACGGCTTGAAGAAAACATTATTCGTTTGTCAAATCATATGGGCGCAGCCATTTGTATTTGTAATCATGTGCTTCAATCTTCTGAGATTCTTAAGAAGAAATAATTAAAATGGAAAATTTACACCTAGAGAACTTCATCCTTTTATTTCATATTACACGATCTTCTAAAATGCTCCGGGTCCATTTTGACACTCAATTTTTTTACAGTGTGTTAATGTTTCGTAAAAAAATGTTTTGATATGGTCTAATCAGTCCTTATTTATTCTATGACACTAGACACACATTACTTATGCGATTCTCATTGTTTCCGAATTCCAGCCAACTAATCACTAACCTGATAAACAAATTAAAGAAGTGACGTAAGACAACAAAATATCCGCAATCAACTTTTCAGAAAAGGATGAACTAATATGAAAATTGGCCATGTTTGGCTATATATGGTTATATTATGATAGATACACGGAAAAAAAAGTTTACTTGAGCCAAGAAAATAATTTTCTTCCTAATTTTTTTCTTGATTGAAAAAAAAAATTTTTTTGACATAAGAAATTTCACTTATTCCAACAAAATTAATTCTCTTGCTTTGAGAAATACGTATCTTGATCCAAGAAAATTTATTTAAGTCAAGAAAATCTTCTTGTTTAGATAAAATTCAGCCTCATGCTCCAAAAAATTTAGTTCTTGATAGAAGTAAATTTACTTGTCTTGAGGAAATTTCTCTCTTGCTCCAAAATATTAAATGTCTCAATAGAAGTAAATTTTCATGAATATCTTTATTGATTCACATGTCAAATGAGAAGATCAAATAATATTGAATCTTTTTTTTTATTCAATATGTATAATTGCACGCTAAAATAATATAAAATGGGTATTAAAACTTCAAGAGTGAGAAAATTTTTTTCTCAGTTGAAGTAGGTGGTGCTGCTTTCCTAAAGTATCTAAAAATCTTGATCAAATATAAAAATTTCTTGTATCAAGTATTTATGATAATTTGAATTAAGAAAAAATTACTTCCACCAAGAATAGAATTTCAAGAAAAATTTTCACTCCAGCCAACACAACTTCGGTCTTCTTTCAGGCACCCGAAAATTTTCTTGAGCCAAGAATTTTGTTCTCCAGTCAAGAAATTTTTCTTTCTGTTTATGGATATATCTGGTTTCGTATTACTTCATATAGTAGTTATTCTAATTCAAAACAATTTTCTTCTTCCTATCGATAAAATTCCAAGCTTTTTTCAACCATTGCATTCCCACAAGAAGTGTTAGCAAGTCAATAAACTCGTTTCGTTTAATTTTCAATAACTTACTTAAAAAAACCGAAGCGTAACAAACTATTTCATAATTACATTTATTTGTAAATACTTCATACATAATTCACTGGAGGAAAAAACCAACAACAGCAAAAAGAACAACAGCTATAATCAGAGTCTGTTCACTTGCCGTCTCATTACTCATTACATATCAATAAAATGTAAGTTAATGTCACTAGCAAGATCATCGGAGCATTAGAAAGAAAGAAAAATGAAAAATGAGCTGCTTCATCACCGATAACCAGTTTCGCGTGACTTAAGCTTTCTTTCCTCGATTACGAGATCCCCATAATAATCAAACCCATCCATTAAAATCTATCTTATATATAATACTGTAATATAATAGAGTATAATACTACTCTCAATTATAAAATCACGTCGCTCAACACCAAGCTACATTTACTCCAGATTACTCGGGTGTGAATAATCCTGCGTAATGATATGGCCACTTTTTTTTTATTCTCCAAGGTAATAATAAAAAATAATAACAAGCCAAATCATAATAATCGGAATAGCAATTGTAATGACAAAAATAATAAACACAAGCTATAAAATCCATTGAATATTTCATAAATCTAGTTAAACCTAAATAAAACCTCAATTCATGTGCGCTCGTATGTTACAACGGTCTAAGAAGCGGAGCATGAAGATACGGCCTTGCTCTTACTGATGAAATTCTTATGTTGAATTTGTGCAAACAACCAACTTGTATTAAAATTGATAAGTTAATATATACTGAACATACTTCTTAACAGACGAATAACTTCTAACGGCTGTTAGCCACAGAATTAAATTATTATCAGATTAATGATCAGTTTTTAGCTGCACGGATATTGTAATGTTTCATTGTTACGCTGTTACATAAATTTTTTAATTTATATATAAATATGTTAATTGAATTCAAAATATTTTTTGATTGTTTTGAATTTTTTACTTACAATTTTATACAAAAAAAAAGCTTCCTTGAACTTTTAATTTTTCTTTTACAACGGAAATAATGAATTTCTGAAAAAAGTGTTGAATATTCGAAAACAAAAATTTTTATTGTGAAAAATAAATACAGTTTATGAATTTATGTAGCGTAATAAGCAAGTATATACATAGATACAAAAGTTCTATAATAATAATTATGATAAGATGAATTAATGCACTATTAGGGAAATTAATTTTTGAATATATAACAATATTATTAATAATATTAATATATCACAATATTATCAATAACATCAATACTAATAATATTATATAACGGTAATATAATATATCACAAAATATTAGAACGTTCAAAATGTTAAATTGGTCGATTTGTAATAAAATCAGTCAAATATTTTTTATTTCAATTTTTATATCCAAAGAAAAAATTTTATTTATGAGAAATGAAAAGGCTTTTCGGTAATTATTTAAAAATGAGGAATACCTTTTTAATTTTCATTTTTTTGAGCGATTTTTTTTATAACTTCGATATATTTTTTATTGAAAAATACATAAAAAAATAAACCATTTACAAAAAAAAAGATGTTTACCACAATTTTAACAAATTTTCAAAAAAATTTATAAATTTAAAAAAAAATTGTGATATTAAATTTTCTTTTCTAAATAAAATATCAAAAAAAGATAAAATAAAAATTTTATCCAAAAACATGGAAGCCAAAATTTTGAAAAAAGCTATCTAAACATTAATTTTTTGATATTTACGGTATCACCACCATAAGTCCGCCGTAATAACAAACAGAATAACAATAAAAATAAAAAAATGTTAATTTTTTACCTATATATGACCAAAAATACATTTGACTCCACTTGTAAATAATTACCGGCTTTTTATATTTTAACCACAAAAAAATTCACATTTTTATCTTTTTTTTCCTTTTTCAATTTTTTGATTTTTTTTTTAATTTCAAAGTAGTAATTAAAAAAAAAATTTCATGACCAAATTGATATTCAACCTGTATAGGTTGAAAATTTCTTCAATAGCCTAACTGTCAAATAACTTGAATTTCTTGAAATTTTTAATTCTTTGACCGTATTATATTTGGATCGAAAAAATTTTACAATAAAAAAAATTAAGATTATCTTTGAATGAGTATCAATGAACATATCATAAATCTAGCTCTAAAGCTATTTATCTCAAAATACCTATTTGTTTACGATCAACGCTTATCTTCATGCTATAAACACTGTTACAGTGACTTGGTATTTAAAATGTGCGAATCACAAAAGCTTATTATACCAACTGAAGTTTACTTGGAAAGAAAATACTACAAACACTATAGAAAATACTATAAAGCATAGTCATATACGAGCAGTCTCTTAAAACCTTTAAGCTCACTCATTTCAGCAAAAACATCACATCACATAATATTCTTATCAAACATTTAAACAGTAAATTCAATCTTACGGAAGTTATGAAAAATAATAGTGCTCACGATTGTAAAAGCTCAACAGTTAAGTGGAAAGATGATGAAAAAAACATCAAAAATTCCCATAACAAGCTCGGTGATAAGGGAATTGATAAAAATAGCAAAAAAACACCACCACGTAAAAATGAAAGCCGGCGTCCTTCAGTCATGATTTCACTTCTTATCAAAACGTGTGTATTTACTTTTAACAACTTAAACATTCAAATTTGTATACACATTTTAGTTCAAATTTATAAAGAAATTCCAAGTAAGGACAAAATTTAAAAACTAATAATTAATCTTACTCTCGCAATCAGATAACTCGAGAGATAATAGGGCGGTTTGCATAAACGAAAATGACCTCCTAAATGAAACTCTCGGAGTAGAGACACTTGCCTTCGTTTATTACTCACATTTTTAAATAATATATACTGTGCACTATATGTATAGAGTTTTTAAATTTAATTTAACTGAGTTAATGAGATTAGTTTACTTGTTACGGTTTTTAAAACTTTTGTTTACTTAGAATTTTTTTTTCTTATCATTTATAAAATAAGTTAAGACTGTGAAATAAAAGTACCCGAGAAAAGCAAGTGACGATGACATTAATCGGACGTTACTCCGCTTATGTACCTACACCGGGTCATTTTGTATTGACACGACGCACTCGATAATTCGTCCACGTATACTTTACTTTATAAGTTTACGGGTATAATTACGCAAGTTTGTAATAAACTTGCTACACTTTTTAATTGATTTGAATTTATATTTATTTTCAACTAATTTCGATCATCACGTTACAATTATTTAAACTTTACTTACAATAATTAGTCTTGAAAAATTTTAATGCTGCTCAGAAAAAATCAATTTTTGATTAGATGAAAATACTTTTAATTTTATCCTCAACAAAACATTTATGAAGACAAAAATTATCTTGGCAAAAACTAAATAAAAAATTATTTTTAATTACAAAAAGAAATTCACTAAAAATTAATATTATTTTTTTAAATTTGGTTTTAAGTTTTTTTTTACAATTTTAATTTTACGCTCCATCCACAGTTTTTTTTTTTTTTTTTTTAAACAAATAATTCTGTAGTTTTATTTTTTATTTGAACAGAATTATTTTCAAACCTCATTTACGTCATTCGGCATTCAAATAATTTTTTATAATCGAAATCACGTAGAACTAATAAAAAAATTCGATAATCGTGTAAGAATGTTTTTTATTGGAAAACTGTAATATATTAAAAAAAACAAATAATAATAATAAAACTTTATCGAGTAATTAAAAAGCTATTGGATACAATGCGGTGCATTGTGATATCGATAAAAATATCAAGTTAATTATTTTTAAAATTACTTTCTGATAAAAATCATAAATAAAACAATAAAATCAGGAGTTAATTAAAGTAGTGGTTATTATGTAATTCGTGAAAAATAATAGAAAACTCATATTCTACTGTGTCTTCCCATAAATATCGCGAGTAGTCAGCATTTTCGTTAACTCAGCCAAATCATCAGGGTTAGCAAATGGTCGTAACCAATGCGCGATATGACCGACTACGACTATTTATTTATCTTGAGACAAATTTATTGTTTGGGTTTAATTTTGCAAGTTATTTGCAATTCCGGAGCAGGTTAATGCTCCAAAAACACATCAAATTCTTTGAAACTTTGTTTATTATTATTAATATTATTTTTATTATCATTAATCATTATTTTTATTGCTAACTAGCAGTATGCCCCGGCTTTGCACGGGTATTGAACAAAAATTTCAAAACTAAAATTAATATAATATTGTCTATGTCCCCCGAGGATAGTGTAGCTTCCCAACAGTGAAAGAATTTTTCAAATCCGTTCAATAGTTTCGGAGTCTATTCGATGCAAACAAACAAACAAACAAACAAACAAATAATCAAATCTTTCCTCTTTATAATATTAGTATAGATTACTAGCAAAAAATACTAATGGCAGACAGTTATCACGCGGTAAACCTTTTGGCAGACATTTTTGAAAATGCCAAAAAAAATAAAATTTTGAAACTAAATGACCATGTCTGCCATTAATATATTTTATTCCTTATAGTATTTGAAGCTTATATTTATCACGGCAGACACCTACATTGCGTACAAACATCAGCACATGACTAAATATCAGCAACCACCCGGCCTGCTACTATGCATAGTATTGCTTGTTTTACATGAATATAAGTTACTTGTTATTTACTTCATCACTATATTAATAAAAATTAATATTTTTTTAGAGTCTGTATACTTAATTTTATAGATTAGATGAAAAAAAAATCAGATTTTTTACGCTAAAATCATAAATATTAAGGTATACTGCTGATAACAAAAAATATATCTAATCTTGATTCAATTTTTTTTTATTTAGTTAAAACAACATTTTAAAAGATGGAATGAATTAAAAAATAAGTTATGCATGCATTAAAATATGTTTGATCATTATTCATCATCATCATCGGAGTCACATCTCTCGTTCGGTAATTCGTCTTCAGCATCCATTAAATCTGATTCTGTAAAAAAAAAAAATAGATTGTTAACCTATCCGAAAACAATTGATAAGAAAATAGGTATTTTTTATCAACTTACCAGGGACATCAGTGACAAAGTCACTCACTAGATTTGGAAGCTGATCACCATCGAACCATTTGAAGACATACGTGTTGTCAAGCTCAATCCAACCATATTCCAATGGGTCCAGCATTGTAGGTTGCTTTTGGTAAGCATTTTTCCAAATAGAAGAAATGTAGTGGGCTCTTAAAAATTGTTGATAAAGCTCGCTCTTACACGGTGGTATTGAGCTTGCATCAAAGTTTTGAACTTTCTTTATAAAATTTTCATTGACGTCTGAAGCTTTATAGTTGCTTATAAATAATTGGTACCTTCCATCATTAACGTCATCACTTTTTTTGGCATTATATATTTGGCAAGTGAAACGTTGAATAATATTAAATAATTCTTCTAGCTGGACCTCTGTTAGATTTTCTTCACCTAAAGCAGAAAATGCTTTTTGATACTCTATGCTTTTTTTCAGCAAAGTAAACGGTCTCTTTTTTCCTTTGTTGAAGAAAGCAGGATTAAAATCACAGCCAGTAAAGGCATGAAAACCAATTAAGCTTTTGGCTAACAATTCACCAAGCTCACTATAAATTTTTGTTATGTTAATGTATCTCTCGTGATTCCCAGTTCCATTGAGCATCCAAATATTTGAATGAGAATTCTTCAAACGTGCCATATTACCAAGCATCACAATCAAAATGTCGGTATCGGAAGCTCTAATAACAACAGTTGACTGCTCAGCGATGTTGCAAGCATGATAAATTATTTTGGTATCCGCTTCTTCATGTAAAGCACAAGACAAATCTTCTTCAACACTCGATTGTACCTGATCATTAACAACTTTGTACGAGCGACAATTCCGGAAATTCAAATGAATTTGCCGGTTACCTAAAATTGATTTCATTTCTTCACTCGACCAATGCTTTATAAAAAAATCAATAAGAGCTTCTTTGAATTTTGTATTTTTTAATTCTTTTGCAAAATCTGATGGTCGCACTTGTTCCGGCCCAGAAATCGTATAATCAATGAGAGATACTTCGTGTCGTAGACATCTCTCACTGTCTTTTATAGATGGACACAAGTATTGATCAAAGATGACATCAATTCTTCTGGCCGGGTACTTTGTGACCATTTGCATGAATTTTTTAGAAATACTCCCGAATGTTTTAGGAACTTCTTTCATGGAATGAAGGATAAAAAACCCATCAATCAAGAATATATCTGTCTTCTGTGGTGGTTCTTCCTCAATATCAGGTTCGAGACATTTCAGAAGTACAGATTTGTCAGTTTTGCAGAAACCACCATCTAGATGACATAATGCAAGAGGTACCGGAGTTATTGGATATGATAACACTTTTTCAAGATCAATGGTGTGATCAATGGAAATTCCTAACAAACGTCCGAATAAATCTCGCTGTAATTTGATTTCTTGTTCCTTACCACCAATTTTTACAGACTTCTTCTTTACAAGTTGACTTGAAAAGTTGTGGATCGGTGTCTTTTTGATGGCATTTGCAAATCTTCTGGGATCAGATGCGCAATCAGATATAAATTTAGTTCGTAGTTCTTCACCGATTTTTTCAACATTTAAAAGAAATTCTTCTACTTGCGATGATGCAGCTTTCCCAGAAGCTATATTGAACAGTTGAGTTGGTGATAAATCTAGACTGAACGGATTTATATACTGATTAAACGAGTTCATAAATTGAGTCAGTTGTTCACGACTTTTATTGATATTGTGCGGCTGTAACTCTGCAGATACATCTTGCTTCTTCGTGATTCCTAATTCGTCTAATACGTGTGTGATAATTGTAGAGCGAATGTCGTGGCTTCTCGCCCATCGTTGGCGAGTTGAAATGGCATGGGTTAAATGTGAAATACCAGTAAGCGTTCTTGCAGCATCTGCATTGACGGTCTGCTCTAAAGTTAAATCGATAGGTTGTCTAGAGAACGGTTTACTGGTACGTTTGATTCCAAAAAATCCTTTTTGGAAGTCTTGCTCTAAACCAGGATGAGTTGTTGACACTTTCATTAAATTATAATGATATTGAACAGTCCACTTGGCATAATTTTGGTGGTTAAAGACGAAAAATAAATTAGTTATTTTTGGTAGAATATCAAGATATAAATTAAAGTCACCAGCACGAATACTCCTGCTTAGTTGTAAGTAATAGTGAACAAGTTTGATGTAAATCATATAAAATTGCGCAGTTTTGCCATGATCACCATTTAATGTTTGCTGTTCATAAATAGCATAGTCATTACAGAGTTCCTTCAAGCTATCGCTATGAAAAAAAAATGAAGATGACTGACAACTCTGTAATTTTTCTATTTCTTCTTCGATGTCTTCAGCAACTTTAATATTTTTCGATGTAAGGAAAGATCTGAAGTGTAATATTTGTAGCCCTAAAGCCATCATTGGGTGTAATCTTTTACAACGGTTGAAATGCTTTCCTTCAATGAAACCTGAAACCGATCCACTAGCAAGCATTTCACTGTCAACCATGATGGTTGTTATACCACAGTCATTGATAACTTTTCCAATCGCCTTAAAATAAGACATCATGATATGAAAAGCACCCAAATGAATAAATAATTTTTTTAACGTGTTACCTTCTGTTGCTTGGAGTTGTAAGGCAATCTTTGCGATGGCTAAATCATACGTTACTTGTATGTACTCTTGATTTATTTCTTTCAATATTTCCATACATTCTTGCATAGTTGCTAAGACTACTGAATGACTTGTTGGTGACTCATTAATTGGAGTTAAATATGTAATTAATTGCCGTGGAGAATCATCTGTCAGTATTTTACTGTTAAAACCAGTCCACATAGGAGTATTCGACACGCCAAAGGCATGACTCAACATCCAAATAATGTCAATTCTATTGTAAAGATTCGTATGGACAATAATGTTCGTCTCTTCCTCACTTCCACTTTGAAGGTTAGTCATTTTTTTCAGTTTTTTAGCATAATGTGGCAACTCGTACTGGATCGTTTCAAACGATCGTTTTCTACGCTTCTTATGCCTTGTAGCTCCAGCTTCTTCTTCTTCTTCTTCTTCTTCTTCTTCCTCTTCTTCTTCTTCTTCATCGATGTTTTGATACATTATTCCAACAGTATCATGGAGAGTATCTTTTCCGTTTTTAGTATCCACGAATCTGTCGTAATTGTCAAACGCTAGCCCCGCTGATCGATTCTCGACACGATTTATTGCCTCAGGACATTTTTCGTTTCGTGAAACAGAAAAAATCGTTGCTTCTGTTTCAAGCTCTTCAACAGCATTGTAACTGATACAATGACCGTAACGATTCATTATATCAATTACCTTGCGACTACTGGTGAGACTTTTTAACGCTATTCCTAAGCAAGTATGTTTGGAGGTCTTTATATTGCCATTATGTGTCATATAAATAATATCATGTGACAAAGATTTCACGTAGCGTTGAAATGTGTCGCAATTTCGACGTTTGCGCTTATAGCCTCCAAGAACTTTTGATACAAATTCAGTAACCATTGGTGGTACTGAACATTCACCTTTTATCAGCCACTTACTCGTTAAATTATGAGGTAAATTCCTCTTTTTTATACCCAGAATCTCCTTCCGCAAAAGGGCAGCGGCTGCTTGCAGAACGTCCTGGTCCTTAAGGTGCGCAAACAATGAATCATCTACGGTTGAGATGCCTATCGGAGCAACAACTTTCTTTTGGCTGTTTTTAGGGACCAAAATTTGAATTTTATTACCAAATTTGTTGGAGATCTTTTCTTGTAGATAGTGGGGTGTAAATATAGATTTTACGTCTGAGCCTCCAGTCAATTCATTAAACATATCAAGATACTGTTTATGCAAATACGATAAGAAGTAACAACGTCCTCGGTTTACGACATTTTCTCCAATTAACGTACAAATTTCTTTCCAAACAGTATCATGAATTTCGCGATGAACGTGCCACGAAGTACGAACAGGACTTTTCACTAATGATCTCTTTTGATTTCTAAAATTTTGCCGACAAACATCGTGATAATATACTTTAGAAGAATGTACACTTTGTATTTTGGTCATAATTTCATTGTAAATATCACTATCTGGCTTAAACTGTGATAATAAAGTTTCTTCAAATTTATTTTTGTCTGAATTACGCAATGGCTCAATCTTTGACTTATATTGTTTCTTTTTTTTATTACAAAAAAAGCACAAATTTTGATTAGCTGCATCCACGGAATCAGAAGGCTGAGCTGTTGAAGATGTTGCTGCAGAATTTTTGGATTGTTCTTCCTCCAATGACTGATCAACTTCGGCTTGGTTATTTTTTTCTACGTCAGCTGTCTCAGAAACGTACACATTTTCGTCAACAGGATAACTTTGAATTGTTTCATCGACTGTAATGCTCGTAGTTGATGTCGACGGTTGTTCAAGTGGAGACAAAGAAGTGCTAGACTGTGATGACACTTTCTCGGTGACATTTGTAGAAAAAAACTTTTTTTTTAGAGCTGTAAATGTCTTATAACAACTTCTATGATAAGCGCTATCAAAAATTTCGTCCGGTAGTATAACATCTTTATACTTTAAATTATGAAATTTGCGTAACCTCAAAATATTGCGACATTTTTCTATTGAATCTTCCGAAAATAAATTTAACTGTTCATCTTTTACCGTAGCACAAAATACACATTTAACTTTTTCTTTTTCACTCGACATTATATCGACTATTAATAAATAATATAAGTATTTGATAAATTAAAAGAAACAACACAAAGCAACAACATGTATTACATTAAATTCACGAAACACGAGGGATCTTTGTAGCTGGCAAAAACCGTTCTGGTGGGGTTATAATAGGGTCCTCTCACGTATAAACCCTGTGTTATTTAGATGGTAGTAACTATAGGGAGACATACTATAGGCTAGAATGAATACAATAGCCATATCTAGGAGAAAGAAGAGAGATAGCGATATGAATTCCATGCATAGTAGCAGGCCGGGTGGTTGCTGATATTTAGTCATGTGCTGATGTTTGTACGCAATGTAGGTGTCTGCCGTGATAAATATAAGCTTCAAATACTATAAGGAATAAAATATATTAATGGCAGACATGGTCATTTAGTTTCAAAATTTTATTTTTTTTGGCATTTTCAAAAATGTCTGCCAAAAGGTTTACCGCGTGGTAACTGTCTGCCATTAGTATTTTTTGCTAGTAATAATATTATATTTTCAAATTTCAAAACGGCAGACGTGGTCAAATAGATTTGAAATCAGCGAAAAATTTATACCTGTCTTACCTGCGCCCTACCTGCGTCTGCCACTTTGGGCTTAGTGAGTCCCCATCTCATGTAGGGTAGGTATAGGGACCTCAACATACAAAAACTCAGGTCTGGTCAAATACATATAGGTATCCGCCCATGGGCTCTTAGACTAATAAGTTTTAATAAAAAATAAGATTTTTGTTAATTTATATAATTTTCATCTATAATCGATAAGGCAGAAATTTTAATTTCCAACCATTATCTTTAGCCAATTTATCTAATATTAACAAATTTTCGAACACCATAGAGAATTTTTAATTCAACAAAGCATATATTAGTTTAAAAAAACTCAAAGAAAAAAAAATTTTTATAAATAAACAAAACTAAAAAGTAGAAAATAAATAATAGTTTAAAAAAACTAAAAAACACGCTTTTTATAGAAAACCGAACTGAAAAAATAGAAAATATAATATAAATATAATAAGTTTTAATAAAGTTAAATTAAGAACAGTGTTAAAAATTTCAATAAATATGAATTAATAATAGTGTAAATAAAAAAAAATGTATTTTATTTTTAAAAAAAGCGTAGGGTACTTTTTAAGATATTATGAAAATGATAATCACTCGACTCGTGTCTGTCAATAGAATATTAATATTTATTGACCCATGCACCCCACGCTTTTTTTAAAATAAAATAAATTTTTTTTTTTTATTTACACTATTATTAATTCATATTTATTGAAATTTTTAACACTGTTCTTAATTTAAATTTATTAAAACTTATTATATTTATATTATATTTTCTATTTTTTCAGTTCGGTTTTCTATAAAAGGCGTGTTTTTGAGTTTTTTTAAACTATTATTTATTAAGACTCCTATTGTACTACACGGGATATCAAAAAATTCACTTTCATATTTGAATATCATTAAGAAGCCCTTTTTAAGATTGTCATTAGAAACGAAACAAACGTTTAACTTATAAATAAAACTGAGTAAAAGATAGTCAGTGAAAAATTAAAAAATTGTATAAACTATATCAAAATTAGTTTATGTGATACAACTACTTTAATACATAACGAAAGAAACTTTGTTATAATCAATTATCCTATCTAACTCCTCTATTATTTTCGTTAATTTAAAAATCTTTCAAATAAATTAGGCCAGTGAAATTCATAAAAGGAGCTGATTTTTTGTACGTTCTGGGTATTCAATTAGGAACAGTTTTTCTTTTTTTCATTCTTTAAATATTTAAATGTCGACACAAAACTCAATAATATCGCGTGCCTAATGCTAAAAGGGCGTACAATTTTTTTTTTTTTTGGTGCCAATCGTTTTGTAAACATGATCTTAGCCTAAAAACGATAAAAAATTTTCCAAAGTCAAAAGGGCGTATTTTTCAAGTTATACGCTCTTTTGGCTTTAGAATACTGAAAATTTAGTGATCTAAAGCCAAAAGGGTGTATAATTTTTAACTTCCCGCTAAGAAAATGAAAAATTTTCTAAAATCGGGAAGTTATTGGTTTTACCCCGTTTTTCGATAATAAAGTTTTCATCAGATCTATATTCAGCTCAAAAAAATTTTTAACGATTAGTTAATTATTTCTTAGTTATAACAAGGTGTTTTTCGCTCGCGCTTAGGGCATGCAATAAAATAAAAATATATCTTTTATTGAAGCTATAGCTGGCAAGAAATTGTTTTAATTATTCAGAGATAAAAATACAAGAAAAAACTAGTTTCAAAATACAGAAAGTTTATAAGAATCTTCTCCGGACAATTTTGAAAACTGTTTTTCAGAATTTTGAAAAATCCGGATTTTTTTTTATACGCCCTTTTGGCTTTAGATCGACAATGTCGATCTTATGATCTTTGCGTTTCGAGCAATTCTAGAAAGAATGGCAAAAAAAAAATTTTTTATACGCCCTTTTGGCATTAGTCACGCGATATAGTAGATAATTAAATTAGCTCAATTAAAAAGTTTCCCTTCAAATGTTTTGTTGTCTGTTGGTATTTTTTTTAATTAATAGAATATTCATCATAGAGTAGTATGACTATGCTTTATAGTATTTTCTATAGTGTTTGTAGTATTTTCTTTCCAAGTAAACTTCAGTTGGTATAATAAGCTTTTGTGATTCGCACATTTTAAATACCAAGTCACTGTAACAGTGTTTATAGCATGAAGATAAGCGTTGATCGTAAACAAATAGGTATTTTGAGATAAATAGCTTTAGAGCTAGATTTATGATATGTTCATTGATACTCATTCAAAGATAATCTTAATTTTTTTTATTGTAAAATTTTTTCGATCCAAATATAATACGGTCAAAGAATTAAAAATTTCAAGAAATTCAAGTTATTTGACAGTTAGGCTATTGAAGAAATTTTCAACCTATACAGGTTGAATGAAGTGACCGTTTCTCAATTCTTTTCAATCAGTATTCTTAACCAGGGGTAGCTGTCATTACATGTTCGAAAATTGTTCATCATATTCAAACGTGTTAGACGAATATTTATACTATCTCAATTTAACTTTCAATGATTAGTGTTATTCGAAATTACTGTGTTCTTAGTTAAATAATAATCAGTCTCCATGCAATAACTTCTAACTTAATTATTGTTATACGTTATAAAGTATTGTATACAATCTCGTTCATTAATTCGAGTCAGTTTCTATGTTTAGAGATTTATGACCATCTCTAAATTTGGAGGTTTGTAAAATCTAAAACTGGAAAATTTTTAATTTAGCTGTTTATAAAACAAAGAAAACGTAAAAATTGATAATATTAAAATAATAAAAATATAAATTATTTTTAAAGTAAATTAAGCGAGTAGGAAAACATGCAAATAGAAAAGACAGTCGATTGTAAAAATGAAAAATCTCTTAATAAAGTCAATTGTAAAATCAGAAATTAAGTAAACGAATAATTAAACGAATAATTAAGATAAGTAAACGAATAATTTGAACAATTAAAATAACGTAATATTAATAGAGAGGTTATTTAAAAATACGATCTTTAAAAATTGGAAAGTCATAAATATTACAACCTTAAAACTATATTCTTTGAATTTAGCTAATACAAAATTTTATTATCATTAAAATTGGCCGATTCTAGGTCACCGCATTTCAAATTTTTGTTATTGAAATTTTAACGAATCAATGTTTGAAGTACTCTAAAAAATTAAATTTTTATATTTTTAAAATAAAAGAAAATAGCAGCATAAAAAAATGTTAATTAACAATTTGAATAATTTTTTGAAAAATGGTGATACAACTTCTATTATTGTGGAATCATATTTTTTGAAGTGTCTAAATTACACTAGAATTTTTTAATTAATATTGAATTGCATAAAAAAATTATTTAAAAACTACACTCAGTACAGTGGAGGCGTGTGCATGCCGAAACTACCGCGCGAAAGTCGATTTTCAACGTTAAATTAAAATTATAAATATTGGAGCAACAATTCCGACAATTAAGAACTTTCTTAATAAAATTTTCTGCTCTTTCAGAAACTTTTATAATATTTGAGCTATCACTCATACTTTTTGAGATTTTGCCAAAAAGCTGGACGGCTACTTTTTTAAACAGTTTTTTGTTAATAACAATTGTAATTTTTTTTTCTGAAAAAATCCAAAAAACATCTTTTTCTAGATGCCACTTCGGATCGTTTAAGCCATCAACTATTTTTTAAGGGTACTGGCAACTATTTTTCGTAGGAAATCAACTTCTTGACTAAACTAATAACCGCTTTATTAATACTACGTTATTTTCGATGTTCAAATTTTTCTTTTATTTCTTTTTTAATTCATCCAATTTATAATTATTTCCTTTTTTTTCTTGAGTAATTTTCAGAATTATGCCATTTTATAAATTTTTTTTTTTAATTTCTGATTTTGCAATTGAATTTATTTAGAGATTTTGCATTTTCACAGTTGACTGTCTTTTCTATTTGCATGTTTTCCCACTCGCTTAATTTACTTTAAACATAATTTATATTTTTACTATTTTAATATTATCAATTTTTACGTTTACTTTATTTTAGAAACAGCTAAATTAAAAATTTTCCAGTTTTAGATTTTACAAACCTCCAAATTTAGGGATGGTCATAAATCTCTAAACATAAAAACTGACTCAAATTAATGAACGCGATTGTATTTAATGTTATGTGTAATAGATATTGAATTGCTGTCAGTATTAAGCTTTTTAATTTTCAATTTGTTTGTTAATAACACAGAAAAAATTTTTATTCAAAAACACAACATAAACAAAACCAAAGAGCGCGAGTTATTTTTTTTTGTTTATAAATTATGCTAACCTGTTTTGCGTATTTCCCATTGAGTTGTATGTACTCGGACCTTGATGTTGCGCGCGTACTGGATAGACCACTCCATTTCCAAGACTAGAATTTAATTTCCAAAGTTTTTCTTTCTACTTCTACCCGAGGCAAAAATTTTAAGCATGAATTGAAACTGTTCAAGTTAAATTGAGCTTTACGCTAATCTTTTGAAATTGAATTAAACTTCATAAACATCGAACCAAGCAGTTTTGCAGCCTAATTAAAACTAGATTTATAAGTTGAAAGTTATTGGGCATTTTCTGTACATAATTTAGACCAAGCGGCTTTAATTTGTAATTTTAAAATATTCGATATTTAAATGAGGCGTTCTATGCCAAATTATTCTACTGTTAAATTGTAAACTCCGATTCAGCTGATAGCTGGCTATCATTTTTTATGATAGCCAACTTTTTGAAAAAGATACACAGAAAAAAAAGTTCACTTGAGCCAAAAAAGTATTTTTCTTCTTAATTATTTTTTTGAGCGAAAAAAAATTTTTTTTTTTGACTCAAGAAATATCACTTATTCCAACAAAATAAATTATTTTGCTTTAAGAAATACTTATCTTAATCCAAAAAAATTTATTTAAGTCAAGAAGATCTTCTTGTTTTGAGAAAATTCAGCCTCTTGCTCCAAAAAATTCAGTTTTTGATAGAAATAAATTTTCTTGTCTTGAGAAAGTTTCTCTCTTGCTCCAAAAAATTAAATACCTCGGTAAAGGTAAATTTTCAGTAATAAAAGGCATTTCTGGTCCTATTGAATTCAAGGAGGGTCGTCGAATCCAATTCAAATTAGACTTACTCAAACTGAAACAGCATTCTCTCGTTAAGGTATTTCTATTTAATTATTAAATACTTATATTTTTTTTTAACCCTTTGCAAGAGAGTAGTCCTTTTGTAAAGGACTCTCAGTATCTTTTCTGTATAAAGAGAAAATTATATGAAAATTACGGAGAACTTCTTAAAGGAACTACACAGAAAAAAAGGTTTCTTTGAACCAAGAAAATATTTTTCTTCCTAATTATTTTCTTGAGCGAAACAAAAATTTTTTTTGACACAAGAAATTTCACTTATACCAACAAAATTAATTCTCTTGCTTTAAGAAATACGTATCTTGATCGAAGAAAATTTATTCAAGTCAAGAAAATCTTCTTATTTTGAGAATATTCAGCCTCTTGCTACAAAAAATTTAATTCTTGATAGTAAATTTTCATTAATATTGTTATTGACTAACATGTCAAATGGGAAGATCAAATAATATTGAATCATTTTTTTTTTCATTCAATATGTATAATTGCACGCTAAAAAAATATAAAATGGGTATCAAATATTCAAGAGAAAAATTTTCTCAAGGTGAGAAAATTTTTTTCTTAGCTGAAGTAGGTGGCGCTGCTTCCCTAAAGTATCTAAAAATCTTGATTAAATATAAAAATTTATTGTGTCAAGTATTTATGATAATTTGAATTAAGAAAAAATTACTTCCACAAAAAATAGAATTTCAAGAAAAATTTTAACTTCAGACAACACAACTTTGGTCTGTCTTCAGGCACCCGAAAATTTTCTTAAGCCAAGAATTTTGTTCTACAGTCAAGAAATTTTTCTTCCTGTGTAATTAAGTAAAATGACAAAGAAAATTTATCATTGTTCATATTTTGAACGATTCGATAAAAACAATTTTTATCACTTTTTTTGCGGATAAATAGAGTTGTCCGTATTCTAATAAATCCTTTGACATTGATGGTTTACTTTGTAACAGGTGGGTGAGTGGAGGCCTGACTCAGGTGTGAATATAACAGACATCTCTGCATTTTTTGAACAAGGAACAGTAAATGTCACTTTAACAGTCATAACAATTCCAGTAAGTTTAAAATCATAACTTTAAAAGTTTGTTTAGTTTGCATTTTTTATAATTTGCTTTTCATGCAACCCATTGTAGTTTATATAAAGTTGATCATTTTTTTTCATTTAACCACATTTTACGATTCAATTTCATAACTATGTGACTGCTTTTTGATACTAATATTAATATGATTTCCATTACTATCATTATTATTATTATTATTATTATTATTATTATTATTATTATTATTATTATTATTATTATTTAAGTTTTGCATAAAAAATATAAAAGTCTCTAGCGATTTTCATACAACGATATAGATAAAAAAATAACCATAAGTACGATGAAAAAATACGATGCAATAAACTTCCCTCTTACTAAAAAAAATAAATTGAGTAAATCTGGCAATAGCTTGAGTTCTTGAGTTTACGACCATTCGCCGGAATATTACATACGTAACGAAATAAAAACTGTTATTCCCAATATACAACACTGTGAAAACATTTCAAGTGCTTTCCCAAAGCCTTTCAGTTTTCTGCTTGTATACTATTCAGCGTCCCTCAGCTTTATTTTTGTACATATTATTCATATGCATATTTCTTAACCCTATTTTATTATTTCCATTCACTTTTACTGTTTATTTTTTAGATAAATACTAAATAAATGTTATAATAAATTTGTGGAGAAATTTCCTGCGTAAATTTAAATCTCATATTATATTGTTGTTAAAATTTCTAACTAAATATGAACTTGATTGTTCTTTAAATAATTTTAAAGCCAAAAAATTTCTAACCATTCAATTTTTTATTACGGTTTACCTATTTTTCATATTATTAAATTGTCTATTAAATCAATATATTAATGAAAATGAAAATTATTACTGTAAAATGAGACACTTAAAAATATTAGATTAGTTAGCAAAAATCCAGGTCGAAAAAAAAGTCTCAATTTTGACTTTGTTTAACTTAATTTCCTTCTAAGTTGTCAATTTTCCGACGTTTTTACCTCGGATCTTGACGTCTATTGACTTTTCTTGTCTTAATATTCACTGAATCTTGACTTCTTTTGACTTAAAAGTTACATTTGACTTATTCTGACTTAAGCCATTCAGTTGCCTTGAGCTTGACTTTTTTGATTTAGATTATTTCATTGCCTTAAATTTGAATTTTTTTTACTTAAACAAACAAATCGCTTTCGAGTCAAGAAATCTACTCGTCTACTTGACTTATTTTTGCCTTTGATTGACTTAATTAAATTTAACGGGAGGCGAGTTAAAAAATAACAAGATGTTTATAAGATAGAATAAGTAAAATTCTGCCAATCTCTTCGGTTGTAGAACGTATGCTTTTAATGCTGACATTTAAGAGGTCCAGTGTTCGAGTCCCATGGAGATCAGGAATTTAATATTAATAATATGTGATTCCTTCAGCTATTTAAGAAACGTGTGTCTCTTCTCTTCATCTCCGCATGTAAACTGAGCAATTACAACTATGATTCAAATAATGATACCTGACTATATACGAAATAGATAACCGCTGAAATGCCCGTGTAAAAAAAATCGTTGATTAATTGATGTAATTTATTAATTTTTTTTTTTATACACACGGTCATATCATGAATGATTCTATACAATATTTTCTATTCGACTTTCAATTTTTGTCTCTTTTATTTATAAATTACACAACTATGTTAAAATTCATTTCATTTGTTTTTAATTATAACTTTTTTGTCTTAAAAAAAAAACTAATTTTGGAAGAAATCCAATTAATATTGACTTTTCTGTCTGAAATCGATTTTAACTAAGCGCAAAAAGCCAAAAGTAAGTCAAATGTTATGGAAATTTTACATTTATATAAGAAAATAAATAATTTGAAATGTGAGGATTTTGACTTAAATTTTAAGTCAAAATTAAGATTTTCTTTCGACCCGAGAAGTCTAACATAAAATTTTCAAGAATTAATAGTTATTGTTTCCCACAACCCTTTTGTTCTCTTGGGAAATCAGTTTCGTTATAGCTGCCTAATAGCACTGGTAGAGCTAATAACCCTATATCCTTCGTTTCCATATATTACATTGTCTAAATTACCAACGTTTACTTTCGATCTGTATATCGCTATTTGTGATACATTAATGAAGCTACGCTTGACTCCATTCGTAGTTTCCATATATATGACGGTAATCGACCGTCATATTTCATCTTCCGATCGTAATATTACATTATCTGTAACATGCGTAAAGAATTTTTTTTATTTAATCAGCAAAATCAATATTTATAGTGTCAGGGTTAACCAAAGGAGAAGACTAATTTTTTTTTTCAATTTTCATTACTTAATATTACAACAAAATATTCATTCAAATTTGAGAAGAAGTATTAATCTTTTAACAAATGAAAATGAAATAAAAGTTACAAAAAAATACATAAAGGTAATTTATGTTTTTTATGTATCAGATCATTTTTGTAATTTCTGTCTTTGATCGAATAGTGCATATTTTAAATTTATTTGCATATTTAATTTACTTGATTTATTAGATAAAATAATCCAGCAGCCAATATAAGATAATTTTTAGACAGAAAATGAACGATTATGAAAATGAAAAAAAATCAAGTTCAATAAAGTGTAATTTTGCAATCTTTTCGATGAAATCATTTTTTTTTTTTTACGAACCACAAACATCATCTAGCGCTAGAGAATCAAATTTCTTAAGAAGTCTAACAAAAAAATTCTTTACGTAATTTCCAATAAAAATTAAAAAGTGAAAAATTTTTCGAATCAAAAAATTACTCAGATATCTTGGGTGGCTCATACACAAATGTAATTACTATTATTTCGAATGAAATAAAACAGTAGAATCGTCCAATAAAGAACAATTGTAAAAAAATCCATACTAATTTATTTGTCATGTAAATTACACATTGAACAATGAATATATTGACAGGAAAAGCCATATGTAATGATGCATAAGGAAAAAAACTACACGGGTAACAATCGGTTTTACGGGTTTTGCGTGGATTTGCTCGAAGCAGTTTCAAAAGGTGTAGGCTTCAATTACCGTTTGGAGCTTGTTGAAGATCGCAAATATGGCGCGAAAGATCCAGAGACTGGCGAGTGGAATGGCATCGTCAATGAACTCATGCGACATGTATGCCTTGGTTTGTTTTATTTAAAATTATTTCATTTACTTATCCAACAGTCATTTGTCATTCGTAGATTTATGTTTGTTTATTACTTTAATTTGCGGATCCCATGTATTTCCTCTTTGGTTTATTTTGATTGTTATTATTTTTATTTATAATTTATAATCGAATATTTGTAATACAATAACTTATTGGAACATATACGAATATAATTGTAGTTGCACACTTAATTTGATAAATTAGTTATCGCAATAGAATTTAAAAAATTACTGCTTCTATTTCGAATAATTTATGATAATTGTGTAAGATTTTATACAACCCACTACTACTATTATTATTATTTTTTTTATTATTATTATTATAAATAAAAACTCGTAAGTATAAGAATATAAAACAGAATAGAAAAATTTAACAATGTCCGAAAATCGTAATGATAAAAAAAAAA